>CAOKZL010003178.1:0-120695 GCA_948472985.1 Iguana delicatissima
AAGAAAACACCAAATGTAATCAAACCATGACCCATGATACAAAATCACATCAAAGTAGACAAAGAAAACAATAAAAATGAATACACACAGAGAAAGGACAGAATAAGCAGTAACATTATATAAAGAAAAACAAAACCTTCCATAATAAAACAATGGCACAATGCCCAGAACCAAGTAGCTGGAACCTGAGGGGGGAAATGACCATATAGTGTAAGAATTCACAATTGTGGGACAAGACAAGAAGAGTGTAGTCAAATCCAAATGCACAGGCATAGGATGCTGAGAGACATGCCTCAGCAATACTATGTGCAAAAGGGGCCTTGGAATTATTGTTGATGATAAGTTGAACATGAGCCAGCAGTGTGCACACTGCAGCAAAGAACATGAATGCTATTTTCATCTGCATTAATAGAAACACAGTTTCCAAGTTAAGAAAACCAAAAGTCCCACCATATTCTGTACTGGTTAGTCCTCATCTGGAGTACTCAGTTTGGTTCAGGCTGTCTCATTTGAAGAAGGATAATGTTGGATCAGTTTCAGAGACAGGTAACAAGGATGAGAAGGGATATGGAGAAGAAAACACATGAGGAGAGATTGAAGAAGCTGGGCTTGTTCAGCTTGGTGAAGAGAAGTCTGAGGGGTGACAAGGCTGCACTCTTTAAATATATCAAGGGCTGTTATAGAAAGGAGGGGGCAAGTCCATTCTTTGCTTACTCAGAGAGTAGGACCAGGGATAATGTTTTGAATCTATAGGAGGGTAGATTTGATGGAACGTTCTTGACAGTAAGAATGGTTCAGCAATGGAACCAATTCTCTAGACAGGTAGTGGGGTCTCCTTTTTGGAGGTCTTCAAAAAGAGGCTAGACAGCTACCTGCAGGGGATGCTTTAGCTGGAGATCCTCCTCTAAGCAGGGGCTCAGACTTGGTGGCCCATGAGGTGCCTTCCAACTCTATGATTCTTGAAAAAAATCCTTGGTTAATGCCAAAAGTTTCCAGGGAATAGTTTGGGATGAGAAAAATGTCATATGGATATCCAAAGTAAATTATTTGTACAGGAGCAGTGCCTGGTATTTCCTGAGACTCCTATCTGGTGGCAGCATTTGTTACCCACAGAGGCTGAGGGGGAATTCACGACATGGAGTCAGGCCAAGATGTTACACCTAGCATACAGAAAGCATTTCAGACTTGAAGAATGTGTGTGCGATTACAGTTGGGAGTAAATCTGGCAAAGCAGGAAAGAAGGAAAGGCCTCCGGTTGTTTCACTGTGCCAGTCTGGTCTTTGTATACTACTTAGGAGAGAAATGCATGCTAAATTTCAAAAGAAGAATTGGTATGCCCTTGTACTCTATGCTAGTACCAGTGGAGGGATTGTGTTTCACTCACAGATATCACGTCATCCCTTGAGCACACATTTTCACAAAACGTCACTCCATTACTAAGTCTGGAGTGTGTATACTACCAAAAGAAAATGTGTTGTGAACCCACAGCTGTGTAGCATACATGAAGATCGTAGCTCTATGGTTGACTATGCATAGGCATTTGAAGAACAACAGTAGATGACAGAGGTTGCCTTGAACAGTCTTGGCTGATGCTTTTATTTGGATTTTAAACTCTCCCTTTCAGAAAACCTGATCTGCTTCAAAACCATGGGCAATATTTCCCCCTTTGCAAATACCAATACAACAACCATTTTCTCTCTTAGTCTTCTTTCCCTGTTCTTTCTAATTATTTGATGTTTTGCTTGTCCTGCTCTGCTTCTCATTACAAGTCCATTTGTTCCTCTTGTTCTCCCAAAGGTGAGCACAAATGATTTCTTCTGAGCAGTGATCAGTATGTTTTCTTTTTCAGTCTTGCAATGTCAAGAAAAATATGTACTGATCTGCCATGTGCTTATCCTAATAATTCTACTACTTCTCTTCATTCCCTGCAGAGTTTTGGTACACACAGGAAAACAATGAACTCAGAATGATGTTGATAATATGTCTGGTGCTAATCAGAACAGGGACACATCTCCACTGAGTCCATACGCTCCTTTTTTCCTGTCTGCAACTCATTGAATCAGTGACGGTAGTTGTGAGATTATCTTGTTCAGAAAGGTGCAGTGTAAAAGGGCCTCATATTGTATCAGTGGAGCGAAGCCTGGAAGGTAGACTTCCATCTGAGATGGTTCTATTCATGGCGACTCTGTTAGTTTTGCTGTCTGAAGTGGCATGGCAGATTTCCATGTCCAAATGTGCTATTGGTAATCCTCTTTCTCTTGAGCACCAGCATTATCGTTCAGGAGATCTCCTCATTGGTGCCATTACGTCTCAGATCTACCAATTCACAGAGCTGGCGACATTCTCAAGACATCCATCTGAAGAACAGCTTGATCAACTCATGTATGCAGCATTTATTTTTAACCATTCACTCAGATCATGTGAATTCCCCAGCTCTACTTGTCTGATTGGTTTTTATTAAAAAAAAATTGGGTGGGGAAAGAGAGGTAGACAGGTGTCCTAGTTCTACTCCTGTCATCTTGTTGTTTTATTATCTCATTGTGGCAGTTTTGTTGGCGTTGTTACTACAACTCTTACCTTCAGTGATTTGTTCCCACTTCTGTCTGTGGTTCATCTTCATATCCTGTATCCCATGTCTATGTCTCCTAGTTTTACTTGGGTGGGAGATTGCTATGGTTATTTCCATTGGAAAAAGCATACTGACCCAGGAATGCCAAGGCTGTTTTCTAACTTGTTACATAGGTTCAAGCCTTAAACCCTGACAAGCACAACGTTGTGTTAACCTGTAGAGCTGGAGTTCACAGAATTTTAGCTCCTAGACTCATTTTATTTTCATTAAGGTAACTTGGATGGAGAATGAGAGTCAGAAAGGCAGCCTATTTTTCTCTTTGATTTAAAGCTGTCGCTGCTCTTATTGGCACTACTATTTTTATTCCTGTTTTCCTTAACATTGTTAGTTTCTTCCCAGCAGTTCTAATTATTGGTCCGTCCTCATAGTCCAACATTCAGAGGGATGATGGGAATGCTACTGACCAATAACAAGACGTATGAGGCCTGAAGGCATGCCTGCCTATTTGTGTCCAATGTCTATCATGAACAATAGCACTTTTTGACATAATAAATTTCAGATGTTGAAGCAGGTGGACTGTTAAACAGATTCTAACTCTCTTTATAGATACTTTTATCAAAACTACCAGCAAATCCTGGCCTTGGTATTTGCTGTTGAGAAGATCAATGAAAACCCCCATTTCTTACCGAATGTCACCCTTGGCTTCCATATCTATAACAACTATTTTTTGGCAGAATGGGCCTATCGCACTTCCCTGGAGCTTGTCTCTATCAATGACCGATTCATTCCTAACTACAAGTATGATGGTCAGGACTATGCAGTATCTGTTATTATGGGGCCTAGCCCCATCCTCATTCAATTTGCGGTAGACGTTCTAAACCTTTGCAAGATTCCACAGGTGAGAAGAGCTCATGATAATATGAACAGAAACTACTCATGCATAACTTTGTGGCCATTTAAACTCCTTTAATGTGGTTTGACACTAGAAGCCAGCATGCCGAAAGGAAAGAAATAGCATTTTATACTGTTTCTAGATGAGATCTGACCAACAAAAACTATCATTCCGTGTCAGTAGACTTTCCAAGAATACTAGTGTCACAAGTTATTTCTTATGCATACGTACCAGCATCATAGTGTTATTATTCCACTTTTACTGCCATGACAACATTCTATGGAATCCTGGGTTTTGCAGTTTAGGCAGGGGCATTTAGAATTCTCAGCCAAAGAGCTCTTAGGCCTCGCTAAACTAAAAACCCCAGTATTTCACAGGATGTTTCCATTGCACTTATAGTGGAATGATGGCACTATAACAGTGTAACAGGGCCCTTTGTTTCATAATTTTTCAGAGTCACTTAAAACAAAACCCCCAATGGAAATCTCTCATAAGGCGACTTTACTGGAACGGAAAAAGTATTGGAGCAGACATCTCAACGCCTGCTCTCTGATGTCAGAGTTCCCTACCACCAGCAAATTCAGGGAAGGAAGTTGTCCACTGCCTGTGTTAGAAGATTCCATTGTCAACCCTGTCAGGTTTTGTGTATACCATAGGGGAGTGACTTGGTCCTGTCCTTCAGCTAACCCAGCAAAGTCTTTTGGCCTATCCAAGACTTTGATCAGTGGGGACAGGCATTAGAACTTAATGTTTCTATCATTATGCGCACAAAGTAAAATAAAGACATAACACTTTTGGAAATCTATCCTATACTCTTGTTATATGCTTCCGTTTTTTAAGCTCATATACGGACCTGCCCCAATGGCCAATAAAAATAAGCAAGCAGCTTTCTTTCACGGGATGTTCCCCAATGATCACCATCAGAATGAGGGGATCCTCCAGTTGCTCTTGCATTTCAACTGGACCTGGGTTGGAGTGGTGTATCTACCTACTGACAGTGGTGAAAGGTTCATAAACAACATGCTTCCTGTATTTTCCAAGAAAGGTGTTTGCTTTGACTTTATACAAGAACTCCCTCTAGTGACCTTTTCCACACACATTTCGTATATGGTAGAGGCTAATTCTAAAGTCTATGAGGCAATGTTAAGAAGTACCGCCACTGTTGTGATCATTCACGGAGAGAATCAGAACATGTTAACTTTTATACTCCTCTCTAGCCTTGATAATTGTCATGACATTTCAGGAAGGGGCAAAGTCTATGATTATGGATTATGACAGCCCAGATGGAATTCACATCAGTTCCCTTTGCAAGAGCTGTTAACCTAGACTTCCTCCACGGTGCAATCTCCTTTGCGGTTTCCTCCAAGAATATAGTAGGATTCCAGGAATTTCTTCAGACAAAAAGAAGATGGCTTTGCGAACATATTTTGGGAACAGGCATTTCAATGCTCCTTCTCTAGTGCTGCTTTAAATGAGAACATTGCAACTATTTGTAGTGGGGAGAAGAAATTGGAAACTCTCCCCAGTTCTGTTTTTGAAATGAGTATGACTGGCCAGAGCTACAGTGTCTATAATGCGGTTTATGCTGTGGCCCACACTTTGCAAGCCATGCTTTCATCCAGATTCCATCTCAAAGCAAGAGCTGATGATAATAGAAAGATGCTACTGACTCACCAGCTTTGGAAGGTAATGCCATACCCACCTGTGTAGGGAAATATGTAACGAACTATTCTCTTCTGTGTCGGTTCTGGTGTCTCTGTCAAGACTGCAATACTGACCTCTGAGATTTAGGTCTGCTCCAGTTTTCCACATTCTTGTCCAATCTTCTGTCTTTGATCTGTAACTGGTAGTTGCCACCATCCTTGTGTCATGAAGGTGCTGAGAACAGCAAATTGTCTGGCTGTGACTATAAAGGGAAGAGTTGAAAAACTGGGGTTTTAGTAAAAGGTATAATGTCTTTGAGAGCCAGCATGATGTAAAAAAGCAAGAGTGGTGCAGTGGTTTGAGTGTTGTCTAAAACCCTGGAGACCAAGGCTTGATTCTCCACTCGGCCAAAGAAAGGCGCTGAGTGATCTTGGATGCATCACACACTCTCAGCTCAAGAAAACCCCAGGATAGGTTTGCCTTAGGATCTTCATAAGTCAGAAAAGACTCGAAGACACACAGCAGCAACCACAGTGCCTTCACAAATGTAACTATTTACTTTCCATTTCTGAAATATAAGAAAAAGTAATGTGTAGACAGTGGAAAAACAATGATAAAACAATGACTTATGATCAAAAACACATCAAAGTAGCCTAAAAAAAGATGAAAAATGGATGTACTCACAGAAAAGAGAGAATAAAGAGGTGCATAGTAGTAAGAAGAGGAAACTCATCCATAGGAAGAGAATGGCAAAATGCCCAGACCTATTAAACATAGAATAGAAATTGAAAAAAGAAATAATTCTAAATCTTCAAAAATTGTAATCCAAAAAAGCAATTGAGTTCTACAAACCTCTTCATTCATATCTATAGAGAAGAGCAGTCTGTTCCTGAGGAATGAACAGAGCAGTCTGTTATTGAGGAACATGAATAAGAAGAAGACCTGACAGCATCTGAAATCACCAGATTTGCTTATAAAGGTTGTAAGCACGATGGTTAGGGATCCATATGAAGAAAATGCCTTGTTTTGATTCCTTTTAGCTCCATCACTTTCTTAGAAGTGTCTCCTTCAACAACAGTGCTGGAGAAAAGATTTCCTTTAATGAGAATGGGGAAATAGAAGCTGGTTTTGACATCATCAACTGGGTCATAGTCTCAAATGAATCCTTTTTGAGGATCAAAGTTGGAAAATTGGACCCTACTTCTTTCCCAGGGAAGCTTTTGAGCATTTCTGCAGATGATATTACCTGGCCTCAAACATTCAACCAGGTAGGCCCAGTCCATATTTCAGCATGCATTGAATAATGCTGTCTGTCTGTGTGTGTGTGAAATTATACTGTCTGAATTTGCCAAAACAGTGATAATGCCTTTGGTTGCTGGTAGCTGAAATCTCATGAGTACTCTGTATTTTAGTCCAAATTCTAAAAGGCCTATCCAAGGTACTCAGTCTATTTTGGGCATAATTTTGCATGTGTTTGATAACTCCTAGTGTTCCGTGAAATTAGGAGTGGATTAACCATCCCAATGACATAGAAACCACCAGTTGCCCTTGAGCAGAAGTGGCTTCTTTGAACATTTAGATGCAGTAACGTCTGCAGTAAGAAAATTTAGATGGTGGACGTCAGTGTGTTCAGCATAGCCATTACCTGGAAGAAACTTATGTGTGAGGTTTTTTTCCCCATGTTTAATCCTGCCACATGATTTCTATCCCTAAGAACTTTGACCTGTAAATATAGGCACATGTAGACTGAGCAAATGACACTAGTGATATGCTCAAACATCCCATTATATCCCAAATTGTCTCTACACAACAGAAGCATAGTACCCTCCACAGCGAAAAAAGAGAATAGTATCCAAGCATAATTCTTTTTGTCAAAATATTCTCCTTCTATTTCTTGACAGACTCAGCCCATTTCCATGTGCAAAACAAGTGTAACGCAGGCTCTAGTAAGGTGAAGATTGAAGGGAAGCTATTTTGTTGCTATGAATGTCTTCCATGTCCCGAAGGAAAAATTTCAGATCAGGAGGGTAGGGTATCTCGAAGGAAGCATTTTATCTATGCTGTAACATATGTACACATGCAGCAGGGATACATTTGCTGGTCGTTTTGCCAAGTTCTAGCTAAGCTGTAAACTCTGTACATACGTAATGAGATATACAGGCTCAGTTGTCTTAAGATTTTTTTTAAGAAACGGGGAGGATGTGCTGTTACATTACTCACTCCTGGAAGTCAGAATAAATAATTTAACCAGTTCTCTATCCACCGTTAGATATCTTTGCAAGCTGTGCACTTTTCAAAGAGGTTTCACAAGATGTGTGTGTGTGTGGGGAGATTCCCTCTCAGCTTCCCACATGTGATGTTGGGAAGCTTTTGGGGGAAGTTATCTGAGGATGATGAGGTAATAGCCTTCCAGGATCTTTTCCTGACTCTGACTCCCAACCTCCATATGATTTAAGGAGAATTTGGGGAAATCATGTCAGATCTGGAGACTCGAGGCTTCAAGGATGTTCTCATGTTTGGACTGACTATCTGCCACTGAATATGTGGAGGGGAAATCAAACTTCTATAGACTTTCAGGATCGTGTCCTGCCGCCCCCTGCCTTTCATGAAATATCAGGAGGGGGAAATAAATGAGGATCTAGACAGCCCCTCTGGAATCCTCAAATATTCAAGTCCCCCCCCATAAGAATTTGAATACGCTTTCCATCTCTATATTTTGTTCTTATTTGGAGGCATAGTAAAGGATAAAGCTAAACTATTGCATATAAGTAGCTTGCTCAATTGAAGAAAGTTAATTAATCAAAGCAAGTATCTTTTTCAATTACAGAAAGCTTTCCTAGATCACATAATAATCACTTGAAGTGAGTATAAGGAGTAAAAGAACCTCCACCCAACAAATTTTGCCAAGAAACCCCAATGATAGGATGGCAATAAGCCATAGTTAACTTGTCGGTGATTAACAACAACAGCTATAATAGGCATTTCCTAAACAGATATGTGTGTTTTCCTCCAGATATGAATGAATGTTTCCCGTGTGAGGAAGATGAGTATCCAAACAATGGCAAGAACTTCTGCATCCCAAAAGATACAAGCTTCTTGAGTTATGAAGAACCTTTGGGAATCAGCTTGGCCACTCTTGCAGTTCTCTTTTCTTTCACTACTGTTTTCATGCTTTGGATCTTCACTAAGTACTCAGACACTCCCATAGTCAAAGCGAACAACCGTAGCCTCAGCTATGCTCTCCTCATTGCCCTCCTGCTCTCCTTCCTTTCTACTTTCCTATTCATTGGCCAGCCTCAGAAGGTGACCTGTCTCCTTCAACAAACTGCTTTGGGATCATCTTCTCAGTGGCTGTTTCATGCCTATTGGCCAAAACCACCATTGTGGTTCTAGCTTTCCAGGCCACTAAACCAGGGTCAAAGATGAGGAAATGGTTGGGGAGGAAGCTGGCTAGCTTCATTGTTATTTTGTGCACTCTGTTTCAAGCCACTCTTTGCACTGTGTGGTTGGCAACCTCTCCTCCATTCCCAGATGTTGACACACACTCAGTGAGGGAAGAAATTGTCCTGGAATGTAATGAAGGTTCAGTTGTCCTGTTCTATTGTGTCTTGGGCTTCATGAGTTTGTTAGCCATTGTCAGCTTCATAGTGGCTTTCTTAGCTAGAAAGTTACCAAGCAGTTTTAATGAAACCAAATTTATCACTTTCAGCATGTTGGTTTTCTGCAGTGTCTGGCTGACCTTTATTCCAGCCTATTTGAGCACCAAGGGGAAATACATGGTAGCTGTGGAGGTCTTCTCCATCTTAGCCTCTAGTGTTGGTTTACTGATCTGCATCTTTCCCCCCAAATGTTTCATTATTTTGGTATGTCCTGAATTAAATAAGCCAGCACAGCTAGGAAGAAGGGGCTAGATAAAGCCTAACATATTGTAAAGCCAGTTGTGCAGTTATCTGTATTTCACATGTCAAGTGACCAGACTTCTGCTATTCATGACTGACTCCTTGCTTTAATCAATGGATATGAAGTAATGGAGTCAATGTAAGAATAAGCGTAGTTTAATATACTATATTTGTCAAGTCTATGAAGGCCCAGTCCCATTTCTAATCTGATTTCACATTCTGAATTGGTGCTTTGGCTGTGACACCATCCAGTTCTAATCTGAAGCCTCACTGAAATCTGCAGGTATGAATTTTGAAACCTTCCATTTTCATGTGCTGGGAAATCATAATGTTTAGAACTTGTGTCTGTTAGCTGTATGAAGTGAATGGTAGCTCATATCCTCATATAATATGTTATCCTTCCAACTTTTGTAGAATCTATTCCGTAAGGATTTTCCCCCATTAAATTGGTGTTCTGTTTTTCTTCTTCCTTCAAAGAAAATCACTTTCCAGAAGATAATTTGTCATATTAGAAGACCATGTGGGGAATTAATAACTAAGATAAATAAGATGAACGGTAATTATTTTGCTTCAAAATTGTCTTTTTTAATTTTTTTTCTTGTTATTCTTAACTCTGTATGCCAGCTTATCTAAGACTACTGTTGCCAAGACTCTGAGCCTTTCCGCACTACACTGTTATAGTGTCATTATTCCACTTTGAACATCTTGTGGAATGTTGGGGTTTGTAGTTTACTGAGGCCAAAGTACTCTCTGGCTGAGAATCCTAGAGCTCCTCCCTAAAGTGCAAACCCCAGGATTCCATAGGATGTTGAAACTGGAATAATAGCACTATAACAGTGTAGTGTGGAAAGGTCCTCTGTCCAATGAACTGTAAAATGAGATTCTCCTGTGCAGTTGTCATGCTTTCATATTTCATACTACAGTTGGCCCTCCACATTTGCCAGTTTGACTCTCATGGATTTAATTATTTGCAGGTTTCTTTAACCCTGCCCCCTACCTTAGGCGCTTCTTTTCCAAGGGGAACCTTTCCTCTCAGTGGCCTCGATCCAGTCATACAGCCCTTCAACAACCTGGTTCTGCTCCTCCTCCTCCTTCACCAGGTGTTTCCTGCCCAGAGAAGGATAGCTCACAGCCTGATTTCTCAGCTCCACAAACCCTCTCTCGGTGACCCACACACACCCAAGGAAAGAGGTGGGTGAGGCAGAGGAAGTAGAAGGCCACCGTGCCAACCCACTCCTATTTTCCTCTCCTTTTGCCGACATGGCTTGGGCCTTCCCACCATACCTCAACCCCCTTCCAACAGACACACACAGAGAGAGATTTTGATATTTGTGATTTTTCCATTTCTGTGAGGGTCCTGTGCCCCTATCTCTAGTGAATGTGGAGGGCCACCTGTATATTCATACCACATTATACATATAGCCTTTCTGCATCACTGAGCAAAGGAATGCATGCTAACTCCCCCCCCCAATGATTTAGAATGTCATTGTACTGTAGGCCAGTTCCAGTACAGGGACTGTATTTTCACTCATTCATGTCATGTTCTCCATTGCAGTCATAATTTCTACAGCTCTAAGCATGGACTGTGTGCACTGCCAAGATGAAATGTCTTGAGATAACATAGCTGTATTGCATACACGAAGACCATAATTGTACGGCTGATTATGCATGGCCATTTGAAGAAGGATTGTCCATAACAGGGATTGCCTTGAATAGTCTTATGTCACTCAGCATTGCACACTTCACAGTGTTAGCAACTGTAACCACACACAGCTAGAGGTATGGAACAGAAATTGAGAATGGAAAGGTGAATCATACTACTCATGTTCCCTGGGAAATGCTGCTAACCTTCAAGATCACCTCAAGCGTCCCTTGTCTTAACTCCAGGCTGAAGAAAGCATCTGATCTGAAAGGAAGTTTTCCTGACTGTTTTGTGTTGTATAGTGAAGGGAAAAGAAGCTGTTTTCTGGTGTTAAATAACCAAGTAAGATGGAAGAAATCTCTTTTTTTAAAAAAGAAAATCCTCTGTCTCAGTTGATGTTTTACTTCAGATTTTTAAGCTTTCTCTTTAGCAAAACCTGGCCCACCTCAAAACCTGAGTCATATCTTCCTGCCACTGCAAGTACAAATGCAGCCACCATTTTCTCTTTAGTGTTTTTCCCCCTTCTTCATCATAATTGGTTTTTCCTATTCTGTTCCTCCCCCCACCCAGAAGTCTGTTTCTATCTCTAAAGCGGGCTCAGGTGATTTCTGCTGAGAAGTGACACGTACGTTGTCTTCTCCACTGCTGCAGTGTTGAGCAGAATATGGGATGATCTACCCTCTAATTATCCAAATAACCGTGTTGAAATCTACTGTTTCCCAAGTCCCTAAGGAGTTTCAGTTAAAAGAACAAAACAGTGAAGTCAATCAAAAGGATGTTATTAATTTTTTAAAGGATATTATTAATATATACAGTGTATATCATTCATATGCATTTTCGTGCACACACAGAGAGATATACACAAATACTCTCTTACAGTCAGCTGTCAACTTTTGCAAGTTTAACTTACTATGATTAGATTATTTATGAACTTGTAGCTGCTGCTTAACTAAACCACATCAGAGCTAGAAAAGCCCTAGAAAATGTCCTTGATCTGAGACACCCCATAGAGCAGGGGTGCTGCTGGAGGCAGGGGCTTATCCTCCTCACCTCCCTCCTCCTCTTTGAAGGCGATTTCTGCACTACACTGTTATAATGCTATTATTCCACGTTCAAGATCCTGGGGTTTGTAGTTTACTGAGGTCTAAGAGCTCTGTGGCTGAGAATTCTCAATACTCATCCCTAAACTGCCAACCCCTGGATTCCATGAGATGTTGAAAGTGGAATAATAGCACTATAACAGTGTAGGGCAGAAGTCACCATAGAGATCTAAGACTCTTGGAACTTGAAGGTCATAATTTGAGATTTGGGTAGATGATGATGATGATGATGATGAAGAAGAAGAAGAAGAAGAAGAAGATGAGTAGAATCATAGAGTTGGCAGAGACCCCAGGAGCCATCCAGTCCAACCCTCTGCCATGCAGGAACACCTCAATAAACTACAAACCACAGAATTCCATAGGATGGTGAAAGTGGAATAATAGCACCGAAACAGTGTAGTGCAGAAATGCCCCTGGTTCAGAACTTACGTGAAATGTATGTGATCTCAACAGTCAGAGAACAAGGAATTTTTTGGTTGTTCCTCTGCTTGGCCCTGTCTGGCTTTTTATTGTAATTCCATATATTCCTCTTGCTATCCCAAGGGTGACCCCAGGTGACTTTTTCTGAGATAAGATCAACATGATTTCTTTTTCACTGTTGCACATGAAGGAAAGAATAAATGGTTCCTACCCTATAATTATGAAGATAGCATCAAAACTACTACTTCTCAGGTCTCTAAGAAGGGAAAAGAAAGACAGAAAACAATGCGCTCAGGCTGACGGCTTCTATTAATACTCCTCGTATTAATATCCAGAGTGGAAACAGACACAGTTCCATCTTCCTGATTCCTTACAGTTCTGTCTTGAGATCAATAAGCCAATAGCTGATTTATTCAGGCAGGTAGAATGCATTGATATTGTTGGAGGAATGAACTCATAGCTGGAAGGAGGATTTACATAAAAGATGATTCTCTTCACAGCATTCCTGTTCCTATTCCTGCTCCAAGTCTTATGCAATTACTCTGCTGCTAAATATATCACTGCTAACCCTCCTTCAATCAAGCACAGGCTTTATCATTCAGGAGATCTCCTCATTGCTGGCATTATTTCTTAGTTCTACCTGTTCTCTGAGCTGGTAACATTTAGAAGACATCCATCTGCAGAGCAACACGATGAGCTCATGTATGGGAGTAGCTGTTTTTAACCATTCTCCAAGATCACAGAATGGTTTCAAGCAGGTCGGCTTGTTGTTGTTGTTGCCTGCCTCCAAGTCATACCTTTAGTTTACTCATGTCAGGAATGAGAGTCAGAAACCTTTCCCTTTGGGGTCACACGGATCTTGTCATTTTCATTGTTACTGCCCTTGCTGCTACTATTCTCATTGTTGATTTCTTCCAGTGATGTCTAATTATTCATCCTCATATCTGTTGTTCCGAGTCTTTTCTCTTAAGATGGGCCAATGGTTGCTACACAGAAACTGCAAGTATTGAAAGTGGCAGTTTTCAGACTTTTTGTGGGAGTGGGTGGGTGGGTGAAGGGAGAACTGCTGTATGTAAAAAGAGCACTGGCATAATAGTTCCAAGACTGATCCACAGAATGTTCTTTGGCTGCTCATATGGGAACCGTGAAAAACGCTTCCAGCCTCACTGCAGAATCTCACTGTCCTTCTTGCTTTCTTTTGCAGGCCTAAAGGGCATCCCTTTTTAGTGTTTCTTGAGAACATGGTCAATTTGTAGATTGCTTCACTGTATGGAGAAGAAGGTGTGTGTTTCCTTTCTAATTAGCCTCCTCTTTATTTTCTCCAGTCATTCACTGATGTTGCGTTTCCATTTCTACCTCTCAAGCATGTCATCTTGGGCTTTGCCCTTGTATAGTTTACCTATCAGATTCATGCAGAAATATCATTGTTAGTCATTCAATTAATCATTTCTACAATACATCCATACGCCAGGCAAAACATGGATTACACGGCCACTGAAATGTCAATACACATTACACTAATACTTGTTTGGAGCTATATTTGAACATTGTGCAATGTGTGTTTTATGTAGGTCTCAAATTTGTCTTGCTGGTCCGCTGATAGACACAGAAGTCAAAACTCCTGATTCCATAATATACCCAATTCTCTTTATTATCTTCAGTATTTTTGTACGATATCTGTCACAAGCAATATTATACTCAGATTTCATATTCTGAAAGAGATACTCTGTTACAAAGGATGTAATATCTTTATAGGTTCTTTGTTCAAAATTTCCGGCACATCCTGGCTTTGCTATTTGCTGTAGGGGAGATCAACGAAAATCCCCACCTCTTACCTAATATCACCCTTGTCATCCACGTCTTTAACAGCTATTTAATGGCAAGATGGTATTACCACCGTGTACTTGCCTGGCCTTTGGTGAACCAAAGATATCATTTTGATATCACAATTCGTCCCTGCTCTGCCACCAGCCAAGTGTTTGTGCAGCCACCAAACAAGTGTGAAGCTAGGCATGGCTACTATTTGTTGCTCCCACCAAACCAAACCAGGAATAGCCAGATCTGCTTTAGGGGACCTCCCGAAACAAACACCCTCATTACCAATGTGTGATAAACAAAGAGATCCTCTGCCCTGAGAGGGCACCCTGGTGAGCTAAGTGCTAAACTGCCGAGCTAGCTGTATCTACATACCAGCCATACTATTGTCAATTTGGAACATAATTCAGTCATGTAAATTCTGACCTTCTGGAGGCATTGTCTCCAACCCAAAACTTATTGGTTTTGCCCAAGACCAGACTAACCTACGGTCGTTTTTTCCCTGATAAAACCCCCCAGTTCTGAGAGCTCTTTGGAACTCTCGCCGGATCTCTTGGATTTCTCCTCTGCCTTGCTGCCGCTCGGTTCAGCAGATTCCCCTCGGCCACCACGTCGGGTTTCCTCTTCTACAATTGGCTTCCCCAGGACTGCAGGACAGGTGGCGTATCACCCATTCCCCCTTGAACTCTATTTTCCTTTCCTAGTTAGGAGTGTGTTTGTGCTTTTCTTTAATAATTGTTTAACAAATCTTAATTGTTATTTGAACTGTTTGCCTCCTCACTGACCTGACGCTGTAGACATTGGGTAAAAGATCCCCGCCAAGTTACCCTGCCTCTCGTTAGTCAAGAGAGTGCTCCAGCTAATTTCCCCACCTTGGTTGTGTTTGTTTGGATGTTTGGGCGCCCCTCCCAGGACCCCCAGTTCACCGGGTAACAGTTAGTTAAAAACTTACCCAGTTTTGTAGGTTCAGTGTAGAACTGCAAAGAAAAACATGTTTATCACATTTTGACTTTATCAGCGGGAGAGCAAAAAGTTGAGGGGAGGAGAGGAAACTTTCAGATCAAAGAGAGGCGTTTAAAATTCATTTTCTCTCTCTTCTCTCTCTATCTCTCTCTGTAAGAACCAAATGTGTATTAAAACTTGAGGAAAAAAATCCTTTTTGCACTAGAACTCCCAGAATCTCCACTCAATATACCCATCGAGCATGTTGCCTGGGGTATTTTGGAAAGAACCCTGAGGCATTCCACTTGGGACCTCTTTCCAGTTTGAAGCACAGTCACTGATGATGACTCTTTGAGCACAGTTTTCCAAGAAATTTCCTCATGTGTTTTGTTTCCATATCTCCTATCATCCTTGCTGTCCTTCTCTTAATCTGCTCCAATTTTTTATATCTTTCTTAAAATGAGGTACCCAGAACTGGGATGCAGTATTCCACTTGAGACTAGACTAGAGCAAAATATAGTGGGACTATTGCTTCCCTTGAGTTGAAAACAATGCTTGCATTAATACATGCAAGATAGCATCTGGTTTCTTTGCTGCAGCATTACTTTTACGGTTCATGTTCAACTCTTGATTGATATAATCTCAAGATCGTTTGAACTGGACCACGTATCCCTCATCTTTTATCTGTTGGATTTCAATTCAATTCAATATCTATTCAATTTCTATTAAACTTTTGCATTAATTTCTGCCCTATTTTCTAGTTCCTCTAGAATCATAGAATCACAGACTCTAGGACCTTTTGAAATGTGTTCATATCATAAAATATCTTATCCACCCTTCTAAGCTTTCTTGTCATCTGCAAATGTGATAAGAATTCCTATCACCCAGTCATCTAAGTTATTGATTTTTAAGAAATGAAGAGTAATGACCTTTGGATAGAATCCTCAGGCACTTCATTCAAGACCTCCTTCCAGTTTGTACCATAGCTATTGGTGACAACGCTTTGAGCATAGTTTTTCGAGATATTATGGATCCATCCAACAGTGTTCCCATCTATTCCACATTTAATCAGTTTGCTAATCAGAATATTATGGGGGATCTTATCAAATGCTTTGCTGAAATCCAGATAAATGACATCCACAGCATGCCTACCATCTACAGAAGTAATGCTCTGATTGAAAAACAGATTTTAAAAAAGGCTATTTATATCTTTAAAAAGAGCTATTTAAGGCCTAATCATCCTCTCATGTACCTCTATGTATCTTCACAGTGCAAGAGTCCAGCACATTGTGCTATCAGCAGTTTGGAGTTGACTTGACAGTAGCTGGCATTTCTGTAGTATACCAAGGCTGAAAGCTGTAACAGTAGGTATCCTGATAGATTTAACAAGGAATCAAGAATTGACTGCCTATAGATAGCTGGTTAGGAGCTACTGGATGGAAATATTGACCTGAACTCACATGGCAAATGATGTTGTGGGAGATGGTGGGAGTTTGATAGCCTCCATCGGAGAGACCCAGGTGCATTTCATCTGACACAAGGTGCCAGCATGCTATACGTAATGAGCATGGAGTCAGAGGCTATTTAAGGCCTGATCGTCCCCTCATATACCTCTTTGTATCTTCACAGTGCAAGAGTCCAGCACATCATGCTGTTAGCAGTTTGGAGTTGACTTGGTTGTCAGAGGTGGTGCAGGAGGATTGCCTTCTGCTCCGCTCCTGGCAATCAGGAGTTGTGTGGTCATTGTCTATTACTGCTGCGTCTGATCAGGGTATTTTGAGAAGCAATTGGATGGTCTTAGTTGTTGACTTTTTACTTGTTTACCTGCTTGGGTGATGGAAGAGAGTGCATTGGGGAGGAAGGAAATCACACGGTGAGGTTCCATTAGATTGGGGGTTGATTTAATTGGTTCTTGTCCCTTCAGGTGTGCTAGGTATTTTGGTAGTTAGTCTTTTCCCTCCCTCTTTCCTCCCCTAGTTTATTAGTCCTGATTGTTCAGTGCAAATGGAACTAGAGAGATCTTAGTGATGGAGTAGGCCCTTTATTGGGACTTAGATTTATATGGGACTTTGTGGTCTGGACCTTTTAGGCTGGCTTCATGCACATACATGCTTTTTCTTCTTGCTTTTCAGCAGTTTTAGTTCATTCTTGGCTGCGGCCATTAGTATAGTTGGCTGCGTCTATTTTGGTTTTGGGCAGTTGTATCCATTATTTAGTGGAGCATGGCCATTTTTGTTTTCGGTGTCTGATGCCTGTTGGCCATTTTTGTTTATTTGGTCTGCTATTTTGGTTTGGGGTAACTGCACCCATTCTGTAGTGTGACATGGCCATTTTTATTGTAGGCATTTACTCTGGTTAGCCTTTTTTGCTTCTACTTGTGGGGTGGTCATTCAGATGATTTCCAGGGGCCATTTTCAACATCATCAACAACAAGAACAATAATGCAGTGGTAGCATCATTGGCAATTCAGTGTGATTTGTTCAAGTGTGTCCATGTTTGCCCATACACACATTCATGTAGACCTTGTTTTACTATGCTATTGATTCCTTAAAGGTTTGAGTGGTGGCAGTTTAATGGGGATAGAAATAAATCTAGTAGCAACAACAACAACAACAATGCAGTGGCACCGTCAGTAGGAGTTTAGTGGGATTTCTGTAAGTGTGTGCATACATGCATGTAGACATAGAGGTATTGACCATGTAGAGTAGACTGAGAAAAAGATGGGGAAACACTATCTATTTCTCCTAAACTCTTTTACTGCTTACAATAGCAGAACTCCAGTTAAATTACAACGGTGTCCACAAGAGGAGTGGGAGATGATAGGAGAAAAAAACCTCTTTTAAAAATGTTCCAACTAAGTGTCTTCCCCCAGTTATTTCACTTTCATCCACAAAGGAAGAGGGATGCAACATTACCAGCAGTCTTAGTGTTACTACAGGTTAGGCCTCCTTGGAGATAGCATAAAGATATCATTTTGATATCAATAATTTGGCTCCCTCCCACCACCCCTCTCCATGTGTTTTTGAGGCCCCTGGACAAGCCCAGAACTAGGCTTGGCCATCAAATGCTGCAATATCCCAAGACCATACAGGCAGGCCAGAAATAGCCAGATCACCGCTTTAGGAGACCTCTCTGCAAACACCCTCATTATGTATGCATGCCGTTTACAAAGGACTCCCTGCTCTGAGCAGGTAACTTGGCAAGCTAGAAGCTTAAAGGCCAAACACTGAGCATTTGCATACAGTCTATCTCTTTGTCAATTCGGACTTAACTCAATCATGCTAAATTGTGACCTTTCTCAGACATTGTCTCGCACCCAAAACTCATTGTTTTCCCTGAGTAAGGCAGAGCCTGCTGTCCCAATTCATCCTATAAAGACCGCTGCTTCCGAGACCTTTCTCGGATCACTCCGAACTTCCATCAAGCCTTGCTGCCGCTTTGTCTGGTGAGCTGTCCCCTCAGTCCCACATACTGAGACTCCAGACCAACGAACTCAAGCTTCAGGACAGGTGTCGTATCACCCATTTTCCCTGAAAATCTCTATCCTTAATCCAACCTCTAATTTCTTAGTTAGCTGTGTGAATGTGGCATCTTTAATATTTGTTTGTATGCAATAAAATATCATTTCTATTACTTTAACTCCGTCTGGCTGCTTGACTGACCTGACCCCGTAGACGCTGGGTTGCAAGATCCTGCTAAGTTACCCTGCCTCTCACTAGCTTAAGTGAGTGCTCCAGCTAATTTTCCTCAAAATTGTGTTTTATTGTTGGGTTATTTAGGTGTCGCTCCTGGGACCCTCAATAAACAGGGTAACATTAGATCAAGTGGAAGGTTTAGAAAGGGGCCTATCCATGCTGATTACAACCTCCCAGAGCTCCCCACCATCTAGGAAACACACAAGTACACAGTGTATGGGTTACTAATGAAATTCTTGATGGTAGGCAGCTCTTGAAGAATGTTTGCCATGGGACCAAAGGCTGATGCTTCTATGAGCAGGGGTCTAGTCAACCCAGTGAAGCTGACCTCTTGCCCTTTCTGCAGCATACCTCAATATCAGATAGTTCCATGTTCATCGTAGCATTACCATTTCCGGGTTGGACTCAGTATTAAAAGCCTGTTCTCGGCAGGCCTCCAGTGTCAGCAGATGAGTACCAGCATTGAAACCAGTGTGTCTTCCACAGCACAACATCCCTGGCCACTCCTCATCCCTGCCTCTCCTTGCCCAGTGTCGTCCCCACAGCTTTTCTATTTTATTTTTCTCAGAAGCCGTGCTAACCGTAGCATGGTGGATTGGGCTAATTGGGTCATGGCAGCCAGATATACCATGTGATTGTACTAACAGCAATAAAGGGATTTTTTTTTTTTAAAAAAAAAAACATTTGAAAGGGATGTGCAAAAGGATCACACAGCTGTGGTGGGTATCGAAATTACCACACTGCGTACTTCTTTGTCCCTTTCTCTTTCTCTATTCAGCACTGACATAACAGAAGTGGCCACATGGCTGCTGGGCAGAGATTGCCCTGGGAGTCGCTGAGGAAGTGACAGGCTAGGAATGCGCACAGCCTGCCCACTGCCAGCTTGGTGATGGGAGGAAGCCACATGGAGGAACTGCACTTGCTCAGCTATTGCAACTGATGCGCAAAACAATGGTTAATGACGGGTTTTCCTTGTAAATGAAAAAGACCAGATTTTCCCTGCTTGGAGATGGCACAGCAGCTGTCTAGCAATGATGTCATGCAGTATGATGGCTCCCAGTCCAGGAGCAAAATGTGGCTGGGGCGGGTTGGTGATGTCCTGCAGAAAAGGCCTCTGTCTCAGGGTTCCCATGCAGGACAGCATGGGCCGTGTGAGTCTGGCAATGCAGCTTACAATCAACAGGGCTGAGAAACATGGTCTTGGGTAGATCTTTTGGTGAACTGAGGACTTCCCTGAACAGAGAAGGGAGGGAGGACAATTCCCTATTGAATTATATCCTCAAGAACAGAAGGCCTGCAAAGAACTATGGCTTGATCAGCAAATCTCTTTTAACTGCTCTATAGGGAATAAGAGAAAAATGCAGGGGAGGATCTCCTTGATTAGAAAAGGAGAAACCTAGGAAAGTGTGGGTAGATCAGATGTGGGCCAAAACCTGGCTCTCAGGTTTTCTTAGAGCGCAAAATTAGCATGCCTTATCTCAGAGTTAGTACATTGATATTATTTACCATCCTTTTAAGATGAATCATTTATTATAAGGCTGTAATCAGCCCCTCCCTTTGCTAGGATCTGCTGCAAGCCCACTATTATTACCCAGCAAGGCATGCAAGATAATGCATCTTGTATAGTTAATAGCACCAGGACAGGAGGAGGCTGGGTTGGGAAGCCTGAACAGATTTCACAACTGTGTCTTTGATATAGGCAATTTGATTTGCAGGGTCCTCTGTTCACATCACCCATACAAATTACAGCATGAGTGCTCCAGTTGTAGTGGCCCTCATTCTGCATTGCAAGCATCTCCTTAGAAATTTGGGCAATTATAGCTCAAAGGCCTGCAAGAGGAGGATAATGGCAGGATCTTTTCAGCTATGTAAATCAGTACTAACTGTAGAGGGGACTCCAGTTAAAAGTATTTTATTTAGATTTAACAAACACATAGGAAATTAGACATGCTAAGAACCATACAAGGTTATTGGAAAGTGAAACAAGAAAGATTGGAAAGAGAGAATAGGGTGTAAAGGGTGATAATTACCAGTCTTGAAGAAGAAGGTCAAAGCAGAGTGGCTCAAAGAGTGTCTGAAGGTAACAGAGAGGAATGGAGGTGTGAGGTACCATGTGCAGCATAACATGCCCAATGTACTACATCCAATGTACTACAATTTGCTGGGGCCAAAGCTAGGGTTTATATAGCCTATTTCCTATTCTGAAGGGGATGCTTAGACAAAGTGATAATGGGGTTTCCCATGGAACTGACAAAGGAGTCCAGAATGATGTGATTGCCTTAACATTGATGGGGGCCATGACAATCTCTTAATGTCTTGGACAGGCAAGGGTACACGGAAGATTTCCATAGGGTGAGATTAAAGGATGGGTCTTGATTGCTTCACCTAGGCAGTTTTGTCTTCCATCATTTTTGGGTGTGCATGGAGTCTGAAGTGTTGAAAGGATTAGCATAAACCTATTAGCATTTGGATTTCCTGCCAAGCCCTCTGTGAACTTATGAGCTGACCATGCCTAAGGTCAGACTGACCTGGCAACATGATTTCTGATCAGCACACTTTCAGACATGTTTTTCAGCCATAAATATATTTAATAATGAAAAAAGTATATCCGACACAATGGTGTTGTTCTTGCTGGAGTATTCCAGCGACTGAGTGCTCTTTTATGAAATTGGAAAATGTGTGGCTAATGCAGTGTTCCAAAGCAGGGTATTTCATGCCAAGAAAATAGTGTGAAGAAAGTAACCTCAGAATGAGTTTCCTCACCATCCCCATCATCCTAAGTGGCTTAGAAGTGAGGGAAAACATGGCAGAGAGTGAGGTCATGCTGAATAGCTTGCATGAATACTATTAATTTATGGTTCATTATATGAAGGTACTTTGAAAAGGATGGTATACGACCGAGACTGAACAATGATATGTTCCTAGGAAGACCAACATTGGCAACTGGTATGCTACTTCACTTTTTATCAATAAGCAAACCAACTGGGTTTATGGAATGAATTTAGCCACAGAGGGGTTCATTATGGTGCAGGTGTGCCAGGCAAACTGCTAATAACTTTCTATTTAGTTGCACAGACTGTCTGAAATATTTCTTCTCTTGATTCCTGGATTCAGATAGTACTCAATCTGAAAGGTTACTAAATGATTATTAAATTTGTGAGGAAAAGTTGGACATGACCTTTGGTCCAATAAAATACATACGATGTACGCTGTGGATTGCACCTGGGGATGACAGTGCATGAGGTGATCCTATGTGACTCTAGCTGAGTCATTGTGATATGTAACCAGGACAGAGGGTTGCATCAGACTTGGGAAATGCAAAGTTGGCTGGATGTTGCATCAGCAAGGGTTGTATATAAGGAGCTGGGTTCTAGCCAACTGTCCTTTTGATTGCCTGATCATGTTGGCAGAGGCTATGCCCAGAAAAGGCTATGCCAGCTGTGTGAAGAAGGAATGCTAAGCTTCTGTTTGGAGGATCTGCGAATCCTGTAAATACATAATTATTGTAACAGAAGGTTAAATGCCTCCAAGTTGGAAGATAACAATGCGTGGGTGAGTTTTTGTGGCTTCAGAGCATTGCTGCTAGTTTAAACTCTGCTGTGCACGCTTTTGAAGCTGTGTCAACATACTCTGCTATATCTTGGTTTTTGATACACTTGACTCTGGTACAACTTTTTGGCCAGAGCTCAGTGACAGGAGGGAAGTACTACTGCGGTTTTGCATAGCTCCCATCATCCACTAGCCCTCCACAAAATTTGATGTAACTAAAGAAAAGGAATCTGCCTTTGAGAAGTTATAGGAGAACGGGGTGGAGGAAAATCCAGTTTTCCTGCCTCCATCTCAGTTGAAAATTTCATTTGGATCTTTAAATTTCCTTTTTCTAAAAAGCTGGCCCAGTTTGAAACCTGATTCAAGCTTCCTGTCTCAGTAGTTACAGATGCAGAAAACTTTTTTCCCTTCTCAACTGACTGTTTTTTCTGCTTTACCTTGACCTTCTCATTAAAAGCCCATACATTCTTCTTGCTGTCCCTCAGGTGACCTCAGGCAGTATCTGCTGGGGGGGAATCAACATGACTTCTTACTCACAGTTCAAAGTAAAGAAGAACATATGGTTATCGACCCTATAATTATGAAAATAACTACTTTGAAACTACTTCTTAGGTTTCCAAGCAGTGCTAAAGAAGCATGGAAGACAAGGAGCACTGACTGAATGTTTCTATTAATACGCTGGGTGTAATTCAAAGCAGAGACAGGCACAATTCCACCTGCCTGATTCCTTACAGTTCTGATGCTTCTGTCCGTGGCACCAGTATTGGTGTTCCTACCTCATGTCTTATGCAAGAATCCTACTGCTCAATGTGTCACTGGTAACCCTCTTTCTACTGAGCACAGGCACTATTGTTCAGGAGATCTCCTCATTGCTGGCATTCTTTCACAGTTCTACAGATTCTCTGAAGTGGTAACATTTAGAAGACATCCTTCTGCATATCAACATGATGAGTTCCTGTATGGGGTAGCTGTTGTTATCCATTTGCTAAGATAACAGAATTGCTCCAAGCAGGTTGGAGCTTTACCTTCCTCACGTGGGGAGCGAGATGCAGAAGAGCCTCTTGTCTTTCCATTTGGGCTCACACTGTGGTGGTTGTTTTCATGTTTGCTGCTCTTCTTTCTGCCATTGCTGTTGCTATTACCACAATTGATTTCTTCAAATGAATCTTAATTATCCACCCTCATGTCTGCTATTACAAGTCTTTTACCATAAGATGGGTTCATTGTTAGTTCAGAAATGCATATTTAAAAACTGCAGGTCTTGAAAGTCATAGTTTTGAGGGATTATATGTGTGCAGTGGATGGGAGGTGTTGTTTATTGTAGCAAAGCTCATCCCCCAAGTTAGGCTTTAAGTTCCAATGTGTGGGGGCTGATAAAAATCTTTCAGCTTCCTCGCTTTTAACTTCTGGAGTTGCAGTCTTTTCTCTCAAAGCTCAGAGTCCCTGTCTTAATGGCATCCTCTCACCAGTCTAATGAAGCACCACCTTTGTCAGAGAGAAGCCTCAGACTCTTTTTCTCTGGAGGGTGTCCTCAGCTATACCCTATCCCCTCTCTGGAAGGGAGAGAGATCAGAATTCCTGAGCAAAATACTAATCCTCCCCCCTCCATGACTTTTTGGTTGATAGACATCAAAAAGAAACACTAGATGCAGAACTTGTTCAATCAACAGGGTAAAAATGGAGTTTAAACAAGAGAATAAGAATGACCACAGCAGCAGGCAGTAAGAAGTTCAGGTTCTATTCACACAGAGCAATACACCAATGCAAGTTCCTTGCCAATATCTCTCTATGTTCATCTTAGTCCACAATCAGTGCTGCTGGTCAGCTGATATTCACAGGAATGAAAGATCACAATTCCAGTTCCCATCAAACTATTCTTTTCCCAATTTACACGGCTTGTGTGCAGTGCCAGCCACAAAGAGTATTATAACTAAGACATACCAACTATCATTTTTTTAAGCAGGTGAAGTTACCCAGGATCTAACTCTCTTTATAGATTCTTTTTGCAAAACTACCAGCATATCCTGGCCTTGGTATTTGCTGTGGAGGAGATCAACAATAGTTCACATCTCTTGCTCAATAGCACCCTGGGCATCCACATCTTTAACATCTATTTCATGGCAAGATGGACGTATCTTGCTTCCATGGAGCTTCTCTCCACCCATGGCAGATTCATTCCTAACTACAAATGTGATGCCCAGGAGAACACAGTTTCTGTTATAGTGGGGCCTAACTCCCAGTTCTGTAACTTTGTGGCAACCATTCTGCATCTTTACAAGGTTCCACAGGTAAGATGTGCTCACGTTATTCTGGAGTCCGAGAAGTCATTCACCCTGCCTTTCTTGTTCAGATCACTTGCCTGTGCTCTCAAGACAGAAATCAGATAGTTTTAGGGAATAATAAGGCAACCTTAAATACTGTTGATAGATCAGAATCTGACCAAGGAAAATAATTATTTGGGTTTATTTGGGATTTTAAAGAATAAGTTGCAGATGGTCCTTTGTTCATATCTACTGATATTGGAATTGAGATTATTTCATCATTTCTAAACTTTTCAAGTTACTGTTAAGCAAAACCACAAAGGGAATTTTGATTGAATATCGCAAGGAAAATTGTATCATTAGACAGCACTAGAGAGGTAACATATGATGGAGACAGTAGCAAGTTTCATGTGGAAAATGCTGAGTAGTGTTCACTTTTAACCAAATGACTACTATCCCTTGATCCAGAGAACATGTTTCAAAGATTTAAGTGGCCAGTGCTAATCCTGGGTCCATTGATCAGGTTAAGTTCATAAGATTAATTTATTACAAAAGTAACAAGGACAAGATAAAGGAAAATAAAGAAATCAGAAATCATACCTAATCTATCTGCTTACAAAGTATTGCCAGGGAGGGTTTCTAATAATAGGAGGTTTTTTAAAAAAAATCATGTATGGAAATGTATTTGATGATGTAAAAGGCTTAGAGACATGGGCCCTTTCTGCACCTTCCCTTCTTCTGGTGCTGGGGTGCAGGGATCACGTGAGCAGCCTCTGGTGAGAGGCTCTCGTGTCCCTGCTGCTTCAGCTCCGCACGAGCCGCCTGCTTGCGCGAGAGCCCTGTCTCTTCCTTCCACAGCTCAGCCTGGAAGTTTCGCAGGATGCGCTGGGGCAGGAAGCGCGACCGGCACGGCTCTGGAGGTTCTGCACACCAGACAAGTGTGCTTGGGGCCTGGGAACAATGTGCGATTGCACACCATTTTTGGCTTCTAGCCAAAAATGAAAAGGTGAGCAATTTGCGCCTGCCGGCCCCTGGAGCATCATGCAATTATGAGTGTGTCATGCAGATCACTCCTCACAATCACGTGATGCTCCAGGCCCCCTTTCGCATGGAAAATGCCATGCGGAAAGGGCCATGATGTTCCAAAGATGACAACCCAAAAGCATTGTTTTAAAAAAATACTTACCCTCACTGTCTCAAATTTCAAAGACATCAGCCTGAATCTTATTGTAAGTCCTCACTAATCTGCATCTATTTAATCAGAAGGATTTATTTGATGCTGAGTCACAATTTAACAACTAACTGAATGGGTCTGCTCCAGTTGGAACTAAGCAACAGTAATCAGGGCAACTTGTCAATCATGACAGAATCTAACAACTATGCTAGAATGTAAATAATCCATTATCATTTTTACTGTGATATCTGTTTCTGAAATAGCATAGAAACTGATACATCACAACATCCTCCTCTGAACTTGAACTTTGGTGTAATTTTTCTCATATGCACAATCACCAAAAATGAAAAATCCTAGAAAATGCAGAGCCTTTTAAAATTTCTGTAATGAACTGCATAATTGGGAGATGTGAAGTTTGTCCAGTGTACAATGTAAGCCTTCTAACTGCAGTCTTGTCAGCTCCCTCTGCTTTTATGAATAATGTAACTTCTATCCAAGAGGGGAAAGCAAACATCTTTGGCTGAAATCCTGTATTGGCACACATCACAGACTCTTTTGCCAATGCTACTGTAAACAGGGCTATTTCTTAAACTGGGCAGGACCGCAACCAAAGGTTTTCTGAAGTGCTGCAGATTGGGGATCTGGGAAATGATGAATGCAGCACTTTTCTGGGCATGGGATGCATTGAGACAGGCAGCTGGAGAAATCTCTTGGGGTTCAGCTGCTTGTTTGCATGTGCCCCACAACCAAGAGAGCACTGTAGTCATCACTTCTCAGCACTCTTGATTTTCAGTGTCTCAGAACCTCTTCACCTGGACTGATTCCTAGGTTACCAGATAAGTTCTTGTAGCCACATCAAGGCATTGGCAACTATAAACTTGATCCTGAAAGGTATGTGATGATGTGACCAACTTATAACCTCATAGCTACTAAACAGGATGCCAGTCAATATCTCTAAATATTCCAATAGGTCCAGATAACCTGCTATGTGTTGCCTAATTTATATGAGTAAATTGGAGAATGTTGTCCACAATCCAGTGGTGAAAAAAGATTGGTTCCTTTTCTGACAACTGTTGTATATGTAATGGGAGTGGATACCATTTTGTTTATGTCTCAGCCAGCAAAAACTCTTGGGTAGAGATGTGATTTCCGTCTTGGAGGAAGCAACATATAATTTTAGCAGTTTTCTTGCTGTTCATGAGAAAGATTTTGAAAAGTGACGTTTTTGAAGTCTATCTGCAGTTCAGGATCTTTTTCTGTGCAAAATTTGGACATGGTATTTCATCAAAACAGTATTTTCTCCACAGGTAGAAGTGTCTCCTTTTGGGAAAATAATATCTCTGTGCTGAAATATTACTTTATGTGCAGAAAACATTGTTTTCTGTGCAAAACAATCACATGTGAATTTTGAGTAGAGTGATAAAGTATAAAGAGCCTTGTCAGTTCAGGTTACTTCTCATCAAGCTTTCTCAAAACTTGAGAAATAAGTTTTTCTGACCATTTTCCAAATATGTTCAGATGCTCTTTCCCATCCTGCTCTAGGGATGATTATCATGCTGTATTGAACACAAATTGTAACAATATGGTAACTATGAACCCATATTTGCCAGCACATAAGATGCACCGGCATATAAGACGCACCCCATTTCAATTTTTTTAAAAAAAAAAAATAGCAAAACTTCTCCCGCCCCCTTCCCCTCTGCTTTGCAGAGGAAGGGAGAGGAGGGAACTCCAGAGGCAGGAAAAGAAAGTTCCTATGATCTTTCTTTCCCCTCCAGTTTGTAGGGGAAGGGACAGTAAGGAGCACCAGAGGCGGGGAAAGAAAGTTCCTAGGATCTTTCTTTTCCCTCTGGATTACAGGGGAAAGGAAAGAAGGGGCTCTGGAGGGGCAAGAAGAAAGCTGCATGAACTTTCTTTCCCCCCCTCTGGAGCTACCTCATTTCTCTTCCCCTTCAAAACGGAAGGTAAAGTGGGGGTGGGGGAAGCCACAAGGGTTCCTTTCCCCTTCCGGAGCTTCCCCTCGTTTTTAGTGCATTTTGCCTTTGTGGTGAGAACTTGCACGGTGGCAAAATGCTTAGGGAAAAAACACCCACTGGCGTATAAGATGCGCTCTATTTTTAAAAAATATTTTTCAGGAAAAAAGTGTGTTTTATACACCGGCAAATATGGTAAGTTTGTGCAGACAGTGAAATGACGTTATAAATATTATACTGTGGGAATGTGTCCTCCCTTATCCTTATTTTCTCCCCATTCCTTAGCTCATATATGGATCTGCTCCAATGACGAATCATAACGAACAGGCTGCTTTTTTCCACCGGATGTTTCCCAACGAGCATTATCAAAGTATTGGGATGCTCCAGCTGTTGCTGCATTTTGAGTGGACATGGGTTGGGGTACTTTTTATAGATAACGAAAGTGGGGAAAGGTTTGTGCAGAATGTGCTTCCTATGTTTTCCCAAAATGGTGTCTGTTTTGATTTCATAACAGCAATATGTAGAGAGTCTTTTTCTTCAGATATTTGGTATATGGTGAATGGGAACCTTGACGTATATAAGACTACAATGAGTAGCAGTGCCACAGTGGTGATCTTACATGGAGAAAATCATATCATAACACTTTTTAGAATGCTACACTTGGTACCAGATTTTGTGGGTATTCCAGCAAAGAGAAAAGTCTGGATTATGACAGCCCAGATGGAATTCACATCACTTCCATTTCAGAGAAATTGGGACATACATTCTTTTCATGGTGCAATATCCTTTGCCCTTTCCTCAAAGGAGGTATTAGGCTTTGAGGAATTTCTTCAAACAAGGAATCCTACTTCAGAAGATAAGGAGAGCTTGTTGAGGATCTTTTGGGAGGAGATATTTGAATGTTCTTTCCCAAGTGCTACCTCAAATGAGAGCACTGGAGACATCTGCAGTGGAAGGGAGAACTTAGGGACTCTTCCTAGCTCTGTGTTTGAAATGAGTATGACCGGCCAGAGCTACAGCATCTACAATGCTGTCTATGCAGTGGCACATGCAATACAAGCCATGCGTTCCCTGAAAGTTAAACACAGAAGAATAGCAGATGATGGGGCAGAGATGATTCAGAATCATCAACTGTGGCAGGTAAGGTCAGTTCATTATGCAGGAGTACTGTGTGAATTTCTATTTAGGCTTGCTGCTTTGCTTTGTTTCCATCACACCTATATACGTGACAAGATGTTTTAAATTATGCAGAACATTGCATATATGTCTTGTGTGCATTGACAGGCATCTCATATGTGGTTTCTTTTCATCATATTTATGTGTATAACAAGATATTCCAAACTGCATAGGATGTTGGGTATGAAATCTGAAGTGACAAATGTGTTCTATTGAGGCCCATACTTTTCTAGACCAGAAATCTTGCCGGCCTGTTTAAAGAAAACTGTTATCTACAGTTGCTCTTTTAAAATCAGACATATCTTTTACACAAAGAAAGTTACCACAAAACAGCAACATAAACATAAACACAAACAAAAGAGACCCCTTCACATAGGGTTTCCTCCTCACACCATAGATGAGTAACTAGTTTTTCAAGAAATTATGTTCTTCGTATAAAATATGAATCAAACAATGTAAGAACATCAGAAAAGCCGTACTGAATTACACCAAAGAAATATCTAGTACATCATCTTGGTCAAATGCTGTAAATCAACCGCCAATAGTAAACTCACCAGTAGGACATGAGGGCGACTGCACCCTCCATCTTTTGCTATCCCACAATCTGTCTACAGAGACATAGTACCTTTTTATTAAACTCCAAAGAAGGAAGAATTCCACACTCCAGTGACAGGGGCCTCTCTAATCACCATCTAAAACTGAGAATAAATGAATAAGTTGCCCTGTATACTTTTCAGAAAGCCCTTTCATGCATAATGTTTGCCAAGAAAGATAATAATCCTGAACGTCTAACAGGGATTCATGGAAAAAGGATATCATGAGTGCTACTGTCCAAATTGCCATTAACCCGTGATCCAGTGTGACATGAAGACATGAGAAGACACAGAAGGCCTGGGGTGAGGCACATGAATGGGAATGATATGGACTTAATATTCAAAACTCTGAAAGATCTAATGAAGTGATAGGACTGCTTTCTTATGCGTGATGTGATTGCCTCAGCAAAAGGATAAAACAGTCTGGTGTTTTAAACACTTCACCACATACCATTTTTGAATAATATGTAAAGCAAACATGTATATTTCTTTCTCTTACTTCCAATTTTTGTTACTTACAAATCAGATGTGACTATAGGCCAGGAGCTGTGTGGATTTTCTTTTCTTTTCTGCAAGTCTCTGAGATATGTTAGGAGACCAGAACTGTCCCTTTCTTATTTTGATATGATCTTCTCCTCAAGTGTGAGGCTGCCCAGTGGCAACTTTGCTTCCGCTTGGAGTGACTCCTTTGAAAGCCTGGGTGGTTTCTGCTGTTCAGTGACCAAATCAGAGTTTTCCTCTGATGGGAGACTGCCACCAGCCAATCATTCTTCACAGTCAAACTGATTCAGACTTCTGACCATTGATTGGAAGAAAGGAGTCAGACTGATAGATTGCCAGACCCATATTTTCAAGACCCATACTTTCAAAGGGCATGCCTCCTTAGCTGGCTTAAGGGCCACTTTAAATGCTTCATTTGTACTTTGAAAGATGTCCCACCTCAGCTATTGCTGTATGTATATCTGACTGGTATTTTCCTGTGGAATGACTGCCCTTGATAGAAAGTAAATAGATAACAGATAGACAGATATAGATACACCTTTGCAGATTTGATTTCACAGGTTTGATTATTGGTGAGTTTCTCCAATCCCTGCCCCTCTACCTCAGGTGCTTCTTTTCTGAAGGAAACTCCCCTCCCTGTGGCTCCAATTAGGCTGTGCAGCCCTGCTTCTGGTCCTCTTTCTCTTCCACCACCAACTGCCTGACCACCTAAGGATGGCTTTGAGCCTGCTTTCTCAGCACAAACCCTATTACAATGTCCCCCTCAAGGAAGAAGATGGGCAAGAGAGAGGAAGTGGAGGGACACCATGCTCACCCACCCTGTTCCCTCTCCTTTCTCTGACCTAGTTTGGACCCTGGGTGTTAGTTCTTCCGGCAATACTTCAGCCCCCTTCCCACAGACATACACACACACATTTTGATATTTGTGATTTTCCCCCCTTTCCAGTGGTTCTGCACCCCTAACCTTAGCAAATGTGGAGGGCTGACTATATCTATTTCCCACCCTGACGGGCAATGTTGGCATCATAATAATTGTCATAGCAATAAATAAATGAATAAGTGAAATGAATGAATGAATGATAAAGTTGATGACGATGAAGCTGAAGTTCTAGAATAGTTCAAGTGTTCAAGGCTGACTTTGATTAGCGCTACTGTTACAGCTATAGATATTTAAAAAGGAGCAGTCTGTACTTTCTGACCAGTCTCCACAGCTCTTGCATATCTCTATTTCTTTCTTTCTTTTGATTCCATTTAGCTCCACCACTATTTGAGAAGTGTTTCATTTAACAATAGTGCTGGGGAGAAGGTTTCCTGTAATCAAAATGGAGAAATAGAAGCTGGTTTTGATATTATCAACTGGATCACTTTCCCAAACTTGTCCTTCCTCAGAGTCAAAATTGGAAAAGTGGATCCCCATCTTCCTCCAGACCAGCTGTTAAGCATTTCTGTAGAGCGCATTACGTGGCCCATCATGTTTAACCAGGTTGGTTCACATTTTAGGAGGAATCTCAAGACACTCTTTTTTTTCATGTAGCATATCACCGTTTATGCTAAAATCCTAGCGTGAGTAGTTCCCATGAAACATTTCATATGTGAACAGCATTCCACACAATCAAAGGGAAGCAAGGTTATGCTGTGTGTTTTTTTGGCCTATGTTTCTCACCAGTGCATTGACCATAGATGGGTGAAAGGTGAAGTGCAAGTCCTTGAAATGTAGAGAATGCCAGGTGATCTGGGCAACGAAGAATGTTTGCCGTGACATTTTATGATGCACATTGAGAAAGAATGGACAAAAGATTCTAGTAATATGTTCAAATAGCAGATTGTGTAACAAATGTTCTCAATGCAAAACTACTATATAACTATTTTGAAATGGTGTACCAACACATATGTGCACAAATAGTGTTTTTAAAAAATTATTCTTCTTTTAATTGACAGGCACAGCCCATTTCCTTGTGTAATGGGTAATGCCATGCCGGCCATAGTAAGATAAAGGTGGAAGGGAAGCCATATTGCTGCTATGATTGTCTCCCATGTCCAGAGGGAAAGATTTCAAATCAGAATGGTAAGATGCACAATATATGTATATTTTTAAGTACTCAGTATATTGCCAGATATGTTGATCTCCAATGGGTAGAAGAGACTTTGTGTTAATTTTCATAACAATGTGGCAGTTTGAGAATCTTGTGGTTGCTTCCATAATTAGTGGCTTCATGGTATATTAGAGGACCACTTCTCACTGATTCCAGACTGATTTTTGTCAGGAAATTGGAGCAGGGCTCTTCATTCACACTTCTATGGCCCAGTGACGATGGTTTAACTCTGACCAACTGGGTTTTTGATTCCTACACTTTACTAAGTTTAATTACGTTAAATTGTTTTAATGGTTTAATATCATTCTTACTTTTCAAAATCTCCTCGGTAGTCTTTGGACATGAGGCAGGATGGAAACATTTTGTTAAACATAACCAATAGATACAGGCACATTATTTTAAATGGGAAAGAATAGTATGCCAGTGTTTCCAAAAGGGAGCTTGGGGCTTCTTATTTCTGCATCCTGACTAATTTTAGCTTCTTTCAAATGGATAAAATTAGACTTCGCTCCATCATTAAAGAGGTGCCTTCAGTCAAAGGCACACATGAAACTACCAGAAAAACCTTCACTAGATCAACTAAAAAAATCTTTGAATAGAATATAAACACTTTCAAGAGCTCAAGCTAGATACATAACTCATTATGACTTAATGAATTTATTTCAATTAATGTTATGTACTCTATATAGATTTGTCCTGTAAAGATCCTTTGTTCTTTTTTTCAGATATGGATGACTGTTTTGAATGCCAAGAAGATCATTATCCAAATAATGGCCAAGACTTATGCATTCAAAAGCATATAATTTTCTTATCTTATGAAGATCCTGTGGGCATTAGCTTAGGCACTATTGCTATCTTCTTTTCTTTCATCACAGTGTTGGTATTTGGGATCTTCACAAAATATTCCGATACTCCGATAGTCAAAGCCAACAATCTCAGCCTTAGCTATACTCTCCTCATTGCCCTCCTGCTTGCCTTCCTTTCTACTTTCCTCTTCATTGGTCAGCCCCAGAAGCTCACCTGTCTCCTTCGACACACTGCCTTTGGGGTTATCTTCTCAGTGGCCCTCTCATGTATATTGGCCAAAACCATCATTGTTGTTCTAGCTTTTCTGGCCACGCAGCCAGGGTCCAGGATGAAGAAATGGATGGGGGCAAAAATGGCTCATTCTATTGTCCTTTCCTGCTCCCTTATTCAAATCACTCTTTGCAATGTGTGGCTGACAACCTCTCCCCCTTTCCCAGATGTTGACATGCACTCAGTGAGGGACGAAATGGTATTAGAATGTAATGAAAGTTCAACAGTCATGTTTTATTGTGTCTTAGGCTTCATGGGCTTGCTAGCTGTTGTCAGCTTCCTTGTGGCTTTCTTAGCCAGGAAGTTGCCTAGAAGTTTCAATGAAGCCAAATTTATCACCTTCAGTATGTTGGTGTTCTGTAGCGTATGGTTATCCTTTGTTCCAGCCTATTTGAGCACCAAGGGAAAATACACAGTGGCTGTGGAAGTCTTCTCCATCTTAGCTTCCAGTGGTGGTTTACTGGGTTGCATTTTTTCTCCAAAATGTTTCATTATTTTGGTGCACCCTGCATTAAACAAGCAGGAACTACTGATAATACAGAAAAGGAAGAGAAGCTAAGTGTATATGATATCAGTTAATCAGAGATAAACTTAATATTCCAATATAAGGAGTGGGATTTATCTAGTTCAGTGGTTCTCAACCTGTGGGTCCCCAGATGTTCGTGGACTTCAGCTCCCAGAAGCCCCAGCCACTATGGTCAATGCTCAGGGCTTCTGGGAGCTGAAGTTCACAAACATCTGGGGACCCACAGGTTGAGAACCACTGATCTAGTTGAATAAGAGTAATACGATCCAGGCTATTCCCACCAGAGATGCTCGTGGCCGTATCTAGTAATGTAAGAGGCAGAAGAGAAAAGCGAATCAAGTCTCGCCCGCGAAGGGTCACGTTCAGCACGGAAATCCCGATGACATGGGGATCTGCCTCTCTCGCTATGTCCTGGAGAGTGCACCACGCTAAATTGAGGGTGATCACAGGATGGAGCCCGAGGGCGATCACAGGAAGGAGCCCAAGGATTGTCCAAACAGGATGGACGGCCCAACTCGGGACCAGCAGGAGCAAGTAATGGAGGAAGCGGAGTTTGTATAGCCGCTACTCTGGCTTGGGCTGATGTGAGCTGTGGAGACAACGGTGGCGAGTGTTGGCGCTCAGAGTCTAAAGTTAAATCCATGAGCACTGGAACTAAGTGCACTGGGAGCTGGACATCGTCACACTCCGGTGATGGTTCAGGAGTGTCCTCTTCCTCCATGGTAGCCATCGAAGGCTGCGTTGGAGGGGGCGCCGGCAAGAGAGCTGACTGGCAGCCTGCAGGAGAAGGAGAGCAGTATTTCTCCTTCTTCTTCTGCTTAATGGAGGAGTCAGCAAGATGGGAGGAAGTTCGCTTACATGGAGCCACCATAGGGACCTTGCGAGGCTGAGCAGAAGCCAGTTGAGAGCCAGAAGAAGCTTCTCCAGAGGAGGAAGTGATAATCATTGTCCTGGAGAGCTTCGGAATCCTCGGCAACGAGGAAACTAGAGGCAAGGCCATTGAAGATGATACCAGTATCGGTACCAATACAGGCGATACCGATGAAGTCGATGCTGGGGAAGAGGGCATCGACAAAGGTCTCAAAGTCGAGGGTGCCCAAGACAAAGCCATGGAGGAGGTGAAAAGGGTGGTATTCGAAGCCACCTGCTCCTTTATCCGGAGGGCTTGCTCCCAACAATGAGACTTCAACCGGGAGGCTCTGTTTTTCAAGATTTGAGAAGTGAAGTCCTTACAGATGGAACATGCCTAGACATTATGGGCCTCTCCGAGGCAGAACAGGCACTCAGAATGGCCGTCGGACAAGGAGACCTTGCGACCGCAGGACACGCACAATTTAAACAACAACGACAAAGAAAGAGAGAAGAGTTCTTACAGACTTTTTTGTGGAAAAAATAGCAAATAACAAAGAAATAGCAGAAAACGAAGCAAACTGCTCAGTGAAGAAGGCTTTCCGAGCTGCTAACAGGTTGGCAGATGAAAAGAAACTGAGGAGAGACCATTAGCTTGGTGGGACTGAGCATGCTCAGTATCGGATGGAGGAGGGGTTCCTGCCAAGCTGCTCAGCTGTGGAACTTTCTGAAAAGCTACTGTGCAAGCGCGAAGATTCCCACTGTGTGAAGCACAGAGACCACGAAGAAGAAGCAACAATTTTCTGCCATTTTGATATGAATGGGCATGTTGAAATCCTGAACTATTTTGAGACATCCAAACAGATTTGTTATTTGCAATCACTTTATTTAGTCTTACAGTTAAGGGTACCTTCTCTTTTTCGTTGTAAAGAGAAAGCCTACTAGGAATGCAACAGATGCTCCAAGGACAAACTGCAACAGGATCTCAAGGCCCACTGAACCTCGGCTAACAAAACTGCCATGGGACCTGGAGCATATTCTGAAGCTCAGCATTTGATGCTTAACAATGGAATAAAGAGATCAGCCACAAAATTGGGTTAACTAAGGGCCACTTTATTTTGACCTGTATTATTTAAATTGCATTAACCTGAAAGATACAAGGGGGGAGGCAACATGATACGGGTCCAGCTAATGCCAGGGTCACAATGTAACAACCTACTCAGACTACCCATGGACGATAACACTTCAGCCCTTGGGTCAATCCAAATTGCTTTGGTTGCTCCCCAGTCCAGCATCTTGGAAGGTAACCCAGGGACTCCCACCCCAGCTGCATGGCTCTAAAAGTGGGAGTCTTATTCCCAGGTTAACCTCACTGAACCCCCTGGGATGCAGGGTCCTAAAGAGGTGGTTTCTGTTGGGGAAATTGAGAGACTTTGGTAATGAGACTCTCAATCAGCAGAGTATTTTAGCAATTGCACAAAAACGGAAGTTGAACAGATCACCAGTCCCACTTCTTTAACTCCACCCCAACACACTTAATCTAGCTCAAAATAAACACAAAAACAGTTTGGTTAAAAATATAAAAGAGTTTACTCACAAAAGCTTGTGCATAGTCTACACAGGTTCAGTTCTTCAAGTAGGTAGGAAGAAGCACTCACATGCTTGCTGCAAAATGATCCCTGTTAGGAGATCTCAGAGCATGCTTTCAGGACAAAATGGCGAAGACAAAAAGGGGAGAGACAAAATGGCTGGAGAACCTTTTTTAAAAAAACAAGGAATGCTGGAGGAAGAGGTGTTAACCAACAAACAGGAAGTTTTATCTCTAGGCTATCTCTCTATGCTTAACAATAGACATCCAAACAAACTAGCCAGTTAATTAGGCATGCAAAGGTTGCCACTCCCAACAGTTTCAGAGCCCTACTCTACACCAAATGGGTGCCAATAGGTGATCACCAATGTTTGATTATTCCTCATTATCTGCCATGGAAAGGGGCAAGCATCTGTTTAGTGCCTTTCCCCCCACCAGGCCAGACAACACGGCCCTCACCCCCCTATCAATTCTTCTAGGAACAATTGAGTCTCACGATCAAACATGTGCACCTCATCTGCTCAGTAGAGGTCTGGCCACCTAAATAGGCTGCAATATGAGGAATAAAGTGGACGAAATCTGATTATTCACCATTCTTCTGGCATGGTTAATACATTTGGGGTCTTCACTACCCCGCCAAAAAACAGTGTCATTACCACCAAGGTGAATGACCAAAATATCAGGTGGAGGCCTATGGCACTCCAAGGCCTTGCCCATCAGCAAGCCTAGGTCACTACCGCCAAGGTGAATGACCAAAACATCAGGTGGAGGTGAACAGTGCTCCAAAGCCTTGCCTCTCAGCAAGTCTAGGTCATTACCACCAAGCTGAATGACCAAAATATCAGGTGGAGGCCAGAGTGCTCCAAGGCCTTGCCCTCCAGCAAACCTAAATCAGAACCAAGGTGAATGACCAAAACAACAGGTAGAGTCCCACGGCACTCCAAAGTCTTGCTCTTCAGCAAGTCTAGGTCATAACCATCAACGTGAATGACCAAAATATAAGGTGAAGGCCCATGGTGCAACAGGCCACTCCACTGCAGGCCTTGTTTACCAAGCCAGTCAACAGTAGCTAACTCACTCAGCCCCAGCTGAGAGCCAGCATGGTAAATTTGTGGTTGCTATGCCATCCAAAAACTACTGCCTTGCCACACAGCACCTATAATTCAACAGAGAAACAGAGAAAACAGGAACAAAGTTAGTTGAGAAAAACAGCCTCAAAATTTGAGAGGACACATGTACATCTTTGCAGGGAGAAGATTTCCAATAGTGGTACACTGGATGTCTTGTGGGCTGAAGCCCATCCCAGGAGCAGCAGAGGCAGTTCCAATCCTAAATAAATGAGTGCCAATCTTAACTCTGTTCAGACCCAAGCACTGTAAGGCCTTCACAGTAACTGTTCAAAATTGACACGGATAAGGGCGAAAAGTTGATGTGACAAAATAAAACAACAACCCCAGTCTAGCCCCCAAGAGCTGCACATAATGCATGAACAGGGCATAAAGCTGGGTCAGAACACAAGCCCAACTATACCTTTGCCCTTACATTTTTATGATTAGATTTGAACAACTAAAACACGAGGAGAAGGCCGAGTGTATTCCTCAAACAGAAGAAGCAACCAATAAATCATACTATAGCCACAAATCGGCACCTGTTGTCTTGCCAAAATGTACCTGAGAACTAACTGAAAAGACAAAGAACAATGTTAGAGTGTTATAAAGTGTTCTACACTTAAGAAGATGCACAGACATCTTCATAACACATGACCTCAGCCCATTCAAAGCCTAAAAACTTTGCAAAAGCCGTAGAATCTAACCCACATTGGCAATCTTCCCTTTTTTTCCTGGTCTACCCTTCTAGAGTCTTGCGCATGCTGAAATTACAGGTGGTATCCTCATGCTCCTGAGCTTTAGCAGTGAAAGCCAATGCTGACAGTCTAGTCCTGACGAACTGCAGGGCCAGATCCCTGCCCCAGAGAGAAACACAGTACAGCAATATGTGGTTCACATGAATATGCCACATCTGCAACTTGCTAGACACCTAATTAACCTAATCTCCCTTCTGGTCTTCTGAGAGACTAATGGCTTAGACAACCTCACCCCTCCAAGGCTCCTCAGATCTGTAGGCACAGGACAGGACTGGAGTCTGCAGCTGGGGCAAGCTGTCTGAAGTGCTCCAACTGTTGGTGGGAAAGGCTTGGACCAGGTATGTGACATGAGGGGATTTCGAGATGATCAAATTAATAACATTGACCAGGGTCATATCATAACCAAGAATGGACTGACAAATTGTGAATTCAGCAGCCCACAATTAAACTGTCCTCGCATCTGGAAAAATTCCAACACCCATCTCTAATGTTTGATACGAAAACAAACACACACCAGTTCCCTGCAAAATAAACTGACATGTGAAGGTCTCCTGCAGCTCCATTAAACTAGACTAGAAACTCATCCCACTCATCTACGTTGGCTCTTGCATCAGCTATAATGAGTCCTGCTTCCCAGAAATAACAGACGCGAGCCTCACCAAGGGCAAAGAAAATTAAGGTGACCAATTAGCTCCTGAAATTCTTGTAAAGTGACTTTCCTTAGTTTCTACAATTTGCCATTTGTGAGAATGCAAAATTGTTAAATGATACTAATTTGTGTAGCTAAGCTGATAAGGCAGCTAAACAGTGTAATGAACCTTCCAAAAGCAGAACAAGAGACCCCACTGGGGACCTAGTTCATGTAGAAGCCACCAACCAGTGAGAAGCCCAGCAGTTCAACAGTGGCTATGGCAACACCAGCCTTTGGTCCCATGTGGATTGTTCCTCAGGAGCTTCCAACATTCAAAAAAAATCTCATTAGTAATCATAAACTGAGCCGTTATGTGTTTCCCAGATGATGTGTTTGTGTGGGGTAGTTAGCACTGGGAGCACCCTCCAAGCTACCACTTGCTCTAAGACTGGCCTAAAGTTACAACCCCCTTCATTTGTGGATGAAAATGTGTGGGGCGGAACAGTTAATTGGAACACTTTTTATCATCTGCTCCTCATGAGAACGTCATTGTAATTTAACCAAAGGTATCGTTGTTGTGTCAGAGCAAAAGTCAAAATAACCCCAAAGTGCATTGTGATGTCTATACACGTACGTTACTATATTTACAGCTACATGCATGTATACAAATGTGCACATGCTTGCACACACATACAAACCTGCAAATGCACTCAAACCTTAAAGAAATCAGTAAGCTATGAAGGTCTACATTCATTCATGCACACACACATATGTGCACAAACTCCCATAAACTGCCACTGATGCTACCACTGCGGCATTGTTATGGTTGTTGTTTTAAATCAATAAGATAGAAACCAGTAAAGTAAAGTCAACATGCATGCGTGCATAAAGCATAAACCTGCACACAAATCAATAAGGTAATATAATCTATCTGCATGCATACAAATACACACATTCAGATACCAGCATAACCCCCCTAAACTGCTGCTGATGCTATCAGTGCAGCATTGTTGTTGTTCTTTGAAATCTATAAAGTGGCAAAATTTACACCAAACTTAAATTTAAGAGAAAATTTTTACAAAATGTTACATAGATGGTATATGATCCCACAAAGATTACCAAAAATAATTAAATGGGGATGCAGAATGTTGGAAGTGTGATGAAAAGATTGGGTCCTTTTTTCATATGTGGTGGACTTCTGGAAGGGCAAGAAAGTTCTGGAAGGGGATCCATGATGAAATTCAAAGAATTTGTAAAATGAGCTTTGAAATGATACCAGAATTTTATTTGTTAAATATGTTAGGACAGCGAAGGGAGATTAGAAGCCACCAGAAGATATTGTTATATTTAACAATAGCTGCAAGGTTGATATATGTGCGACATTGGAAAGAAAAGAAAGATACTGATTTAGGAGAGTGGAAATTAAAAATTCTAGATATGGTAGAGACAGAAAAGTTAGCATTTTCATTGAAAAATAAACCTATCCAGAACTTTGAAAGCGAATAGAAAGGAGTTTTAGAGTGGATAAAAACATAAAGTTACATGAAACCAAAGAAAGAGATAATGTAATTGCTTTTGTCTTATGGAAATGGAAATGTAATTGTTATTTTTTTTGGAGAAAAATAATATGGATGAAGGGAGGGTGTGATATATCTGTCAACGGGGTATATCCACTCTGTTTTTTATACAATGAAATTTTTAATAAAAATGTATATGTATAAAAAAATCTATAAAGTAGTAACAGTGCATGCGTGCACGCACAAACTCCACTAAACTGCCACTGATGCTTCCACTACACCATCATCATCATCATCATCATTGTTGTGGATGTTGTTGTTGTTATTACTTTAAATATTTCTAGTACCACTAACCTGCCATCTCTCAAACCATAAAGGAGTCAAGAAGGCAGTAAAGCAAGATAACAATATAAAGACTATAACTGTAGCTATCAAGGCCTAGATATTAATCCCAGGCCCTCTAACCAACTTGTTGTTAATGATCCGTTTATTTCTGGCACCACTAACCTGCCATCACTCAAATTTTACAAGAAACAAGAATGTTACCACATTAATTCAAAATCCACCAGGGTTTTTAGAAGCAAAAAAAAAGTGAAGAATTTATTAAATGATTTCCCCTTGTACAAGAGGGGAGCAGTTGTGCATCAGGCACTAAAAATATATAACTCCAAAGAAAATGGCTACACATGGGTAGCTTTATACCCTGCTAAGCATCTATTACAGAAGCAAGAAATGCTAATTATTGGCATATAGGAACTATGTCATGAATACATTATTATGTCAGCAAACAAGCACAACACATGCCCCTAGAGGCAGTTCCAAATTTTAATACCAGACCCCTCCCTAGGGGTGTGATTTTTAATATTAAAATGATGCTTTATGAGGCTCTTGGTCACCAAGGTTCATCTCTTGTGGTCACTCCCCCTCCCCTTGGCCTAGTTTGGCCTACTCCAGATACTCAAACCCACAAAGTCTACCTCTCTTTCACACTTGTTGAGCCTACTCAGTTAGTTATCTCTTTTACTATCTACCGTTGCTCTACTTGGCTTCCTGTCATTCTAAGTTCTACAAGCTGATTTTCCTGTTTTCCTGTTTCCTGCTTTAGAAGAATATTAAAAACATAATTATGCATGCCCATCTCCATGAGCATCGATGTCTAATGTTAACCTCTATTTCAATGATCCTAAAACAGCACATGGCATTTGTTTATTGTATACTTTGAACATTTTGTGTATTGTGGATATGTGCTGCTTTGAAATATTTGGTTCTAAATGGTTTACAAATTTATTTTTATTTACTAAAAAGCAAGGTTCAACTTTTGATGACTCTATCAATAGAGACCTCCATGAGTCTCGTCCTCAACAGCCCTGTTCAGGTCTTGCAAATGTAGAACCATGGTTTTCTTTATTGACTCAATTCATCGGTAGTGTTGTCTTACTCTTTTCCAATTGCCTTCCACATCAATGACCAATGATAAGAGGTATGGAGAATAAAACACATGAGAAAAGGTTGAAGGAGCTGGGCTTGTTCAGCTTGCTGAAGAAGGGTGACATGGCTGCACTCTTTAAATACATCAAGGGCTGTCACAGAAAGGAGGGAGCAGGTCCATTCTTTGCTTCTCCAGAGAGTAGGACCAGGGCTAATGGTTTGAAGTTATGGGAGGGTAGATTTCAGTTGAACATTAGAAGGAGCTTCTTGACAGTAAGAGTGGTTCAGCAACGGAACCAATTCCCTATAGAGGTGGTGGGGTTTTCTCTGTAGGTTTTCAAAAAGAGGCTGGGCAGCTACCTGCTGGGGATGCCTTAGCTGGAGATCCCGCTCTAAGTAGGGGCTCAGACTTGGTAGCCCGTGAAGTCTCTCCCAACTCTATAAGTCTATGAACAAGTCTTTGGTTAATGCCAGAAGTTCCCAGGAAATACTTTGAGATGAGAAAAATGTCAAATGGATGTCCATAATAAATTGTTTGTACAGGAGCAACACTTGACATTTCCTAAGACTCCAGTTCAAAGGAGGCAACCTTTGTTACCTTTTTAGGTGGTGAGGGAATTCATGGCATGGGCTCAGGTCAAGATGTGGCACCTAGCATGTGAAAGCATTTCCGACTTGAAGTGTGTGTGTGTGTGTGTGTGTGTGTGTGTGTGATTACTGTTTGGAAAAAATCTGGCAAAGCAGGAACAAGGGAAGGCATCCTGTCATGTCACTGTGCCAGTCTTGTGTACCACTTAGCAGAGAAATGCATGCTAAATTTCAAAAAAAGAACCATAGAATCATGGAGTTGGAAGAGAACATAATGACCATCTAGACCAATCCCCTGCCATGCAGGAACACACACTGAAAGCACCCCTAGTAAATGACTATCCAGCCTCTGTTTAAAAACTTCTACCTCCAAAGAAGGAGACTCCACCCTGACCCCCCCCCAAGGCAGCATGTTCCACTGTCAAATGGCTGTTAACATCAGGAAGTTCTTTCCATTACTAAGTGTGGAGTGGGTGTACAACCAAGAGAAACTATGTCATGAAAGCACAGATGTGTAGCATGCATGAAGACCATAACTCTATGGCTGATTACGGATAGGCATTTGAAGAAGAATGGTAGAAGACAGATGTTGCCTTGAACAATCCGAGGTAACCTGACATTGTACTTCATGGTGTTAGCAACTTTAAAAACAGCTTGAGAACTTCAGGCTCCTTGCTGAAGCCATCTGAAGAGCCACTCTCATCTTGAAAAACAGGATGAGAAAAGCACAAGATCTGAAAGGATATCATCTGATTATTTCATGGTGTGTAGTAAAGAGAAGAAGCAGCTATCTGACAGTATTAAATAAAGAAGTGGGGCAGAAGAAGCCTATTTTGATTCCTCCATCTTGGCTAATGTTTTCATTTGGATTTTAAACTCTCCCTTTCAGAAAACCTACTCCTCTCCAAAACCAGACTCAATATTTCCCCCCTTTGCAAATACAGATGCAGCAAAGTTTTCTTCTTCTTTCTTTCTAATTATTTTGTGCTTTGCTTGTCCTGGCCTGCTTTTCATTACAAGTCCATTTGTTCCTCATACTCTCCCAAAGGTGAGCACAGGTGATTTCTACTGAGAGATCATCAATATGTTTTCTTCTCCAATCTTGCAATGTCAAGAAAAATATGTGCTGATCTGCCATGTACTTATCCAAGTAACACCACTACTTCTTCTCAAGTCCCTGCAGAGTTTTGGTGCACGAAGGAAAACAATGAACTCAAAATGATGTTATTAATATAGCTGGTGGCAATCAGAGCAAAGACAAAGCTCCACTCATTCCATACACCCTTGTTATCCTGTTTGCAAATCAGTGAATCAGTAACTACACTTGTGAGATTGTTTTATTCAGAAAGGCTCATGCTGTATCAGGGAAGTGAAGCCTGGAAGGCAGATTTCCATCTGAGATGATTCTATTCATGGTGATCCTGTTAGTTTTGCTGTCTGAAGTGGCCTGGCATATTTCCATTTCCAAATGTGCTATTGGTAATCCTCTTTCTCTTGAGCACCAGTATTATCATTCAGGAGATCTCCTCATTGGTGCCATTATGTCTGAGATCTACCGATTCACAGAGCTGGTGACATACTCAAGACATCCATCTGAAGAACAGCTTGATCAATTCATGTATGCAGCAGCTATTCTTAATCATTCATTCAGATCATGTGTAATATTTTGAAAGTCAGTTGTTTACAAGTGGGTAAGGATAGGATCAGATGCAAATTTTGTATCACCAGACCAAATGACACCAAATGTCAACCCCACATCCTGAGTCTTCTTTATGGAGCGTACTTGGAATGATGCATGTGTGAGGCTTACAGGTGTAAAGTTTTGATGAGCTACTACTGCATTATGGACACAATTGTACAACTTGATTAATTTTGCCATTCTGCTTGCCTTAATGAACATATTGTTTTTTGCCAATCCATCATGCAATAACATCCCAGTACAGCTGTTTACAGAGTGTGAAGGGCTCTACACTAATTTTATAGTTATTGATTAATTGTGTTTTTATAGTCATTGATTAATAGTGTTTGATTTCATTTGTGAGAGAGATATGGTAGAGATATGGACAATAGATAACGGAAAGATAGAGTTTGGTCTTATTCCTCCCTCCCTCCCTCCCTCCCTCCTCCTCCTCCTCCTCTTCTTATTTCTCCCCTTCATTAAACAGGGTTTTTTTAAGGAATTTTTAGGAAGTCTATAAGATTTCAATTAATCAGTATCCTGTTAGTGTGTTAGTGATTTAGTGATTTCACATGTTCCTCATCTATAGACACAAAAGGCAAGGAGAATGATGTCTATTTACCCTTAACACTCTGCACAGCAGAGCAACATGTTTCCACATGCAAAACTACTGCATAGCTTGTCTTTCAATACTCTCCAGACTTAACACTGAGGTGCAACAGACCCCATGCACACATTCTGTGGCTGTTGGACCACAAGGATTATTGGAGAAGCATCTGGATAGCCAGGTGCAGAAAGATTGCATCATCTGCTGAGATCCACCAGGGTTCTCGAAAGCTTTCACAAAATGAGGTAATCGTACTGCATCTGGTGGCAGGGAAATACCCAAACACTTCTCTTTGTCCCCCACCCCGTGCCATTCTCAATACAGCTATAGGATTGCAATGGAGGGGGGACTGTAGCAGTTCCACATTAAATCCAGAGGGCAACTTTGGTCATTGCAGAGGGATGAGGGGAATACCTGATCCCTCCATACTCAGTAAAAGACATATGAAGTATAAAGTGCAGTAACAGCATACCTGCCTATTTGTGTACACCATCTATCAGGAAAATAGCATTACTATAAGAAATCCCAGATCTTGAAGCAAGTGGATAGTTACACAAATTTAACTCTCTTTATTGGTTCTTTTATCAAAACTACCAGCACATCCTGGCCTTGGTATTTGCTGCTGAGAAGATTAATGAAACCCCCCACTTCCTACCTAATGTCACCCTTGGCTTCCATATCTATAACAACTATTTCTTGGCAGAATGGGCCTATCGCACTTCCCTGGAGCTTGTCTCTATGAATGACAGATTCATTCCTAACTACAAGTGTGATGACCAGGACTATGCGGTATCTGTTATTATGGGGCCTAACTCCCTCCTCAGTCGACTTGGGGCAGACATTCTGAAACTGTACAAGATTCCACAGGTAAGAGGAGCTCATGACACTTTGGATAGAAACTACTCATACATATCATTTTGGCTATTTAAACTTCATTAATATGGTCTGACAGTACATAAAGATATAGGCAGCCTGTTATACAATTTCTAGATGAGATCTGTTGAAAGAAAATTATATTACTGTGCCAGTAGACAGTATTGGAATAGACACCTCTATGCCATCTAGCCTGCCCTCTGCTATCAAAGTACTCTACGACCAGCAAGTTCAAGGAAGGACATTGTCCATTGCCTGTGTTAAAATATTCTATTGTTGGTCCAGTCAGGTTTTGTATATATCATGGGGGAGATTACTTGTTTCTGTCCTTCAGCTTAGCCATAAAAGTCTCTTAGCCTGTCCAAGGAATTTGTTGATCAGCAGGGAAAAATGTTAGAATGTAGCATTTCTATCATTATGTGCACACAATGAAGTGAAGATGTAAGAATTTTGGAAATGTATCCAATAATCTTGTTATCTCCTTGACTTTAGTTAGCTTGTATATGGAACCGCTCCAATGGCCAATATAATCACCGAAGCAGCTTACTTTCACTGGATGCTCCCAAATGATCGCCATCAGAATGAGGGGATCCTCCAGTTGCTCTTGCGTTTCAGTTGGACCTGGGTTGGACTGGTGTATCTACCTACTGACAGTAGTGAAAGGTTCATGCACAACATACTTCCCATCTTTTGGGGGAAAGGTATTTGCTTTGACTTTATACAAGAACTTCCTCTAGAGACTTTTTCCACACATGTATGGAATATGGTGGAGTCCTATTCTAAAGCCTATGAAGCAATAATGAGAAGAACTGCTACCACTGTGATCATGCACGGAGAAAATCAGAACATGTTATTGTTTATACTCCTCTCTAGCTTTGATCACTTTCCTAACATTTCAGAAAGGAGTAAAATCTGGATTATGACAGCCCAGATGGAATTCACATCAGTTCCCTTTGCAACAGATGTTAATCTAGACTTCCTTCATGGTGCAATCTCCTTTGCAGTTTCTTCAAAGAATATAGCAGGATTCCAGGAATTTCTTCAGACAAGGAACCCCGCTTCAGAAAAAGAAGATGGCTTTATGCACATCTTTTGGGAACAGGCATTTCAATGTTCCTTCCCTACTGCTGCTTCAAATGAGAACTTTGCAAATACTTGTACTGAGGAGAAGAAGTTAGAAGCTCTCCCCGGTTCTGTTTTTGAAATGAGTATGACTGGCCAGAGCTACAGTGTCTATAATGCAGTTTATGCTGTGGCCCATGCTTTGCAAGCCATGCTTTCATCCAGATTCCATCTCAAAGCAGGAGGTGATGCTAGCAGAAAGATACTACTGTCTCAACAGCTTTGGAAGGTAATATCAATATACACACTGTGTAGGAGAATATGCAAGAAGATGTTGTATTCTGTGTCGATTCTGTTGTCTCTGTAAAGACTGCAATATTGACCTCTGAATTTTAGGTCTTCTCCGCTTTTCCATGTTCCTAGCTACCCTTCTGTCTTTGATCTAGAACTGGTAGTTGCCACCATAGTTATACTGTGGAGGTGCTCAGAACAAAAAGTTGTCTGGCTATGATTATAAAAGGTTTTCATATTCCTTAGTAAAAGTTATAGTAGAGACTTTGAGAGGCGGTATAGTGTAAGAAAGCTAAAATGGTGTAGTGGTTTGGATGTTGATTCTCCACTCATCCATGGAAACCCATTGGGTGATCTTGGGTGCATTGTACACTCTCAGCTCCAGAAAACCCCATGAAAAGTTTGCCTTCAGTTTCCCTAGCTCAGAAATCACTTGACGGCCCAGAACAGCAACTATAGTGCCTTCACAAATGTAACTATTTACTTTCCATTTCTCAAAAATAATAAAAATTTATGTGCATTCGGGGGAAAAAACAAGGATAAAACAATGATATATGGTCAAAAACACGTTAGAGTAGCCTAAAAGATATAAACAATTAATGCACCCAGAGAAAAGAGAGAATAAAGAGCTGCATAAAAGTAAGAAGAAGATAATCATCCATAAGAACAGAATGACACGATGTCCAGACCTATTAAACACAGAAAAAGAAATAGAAAGAAATCTTCAAAAAACTGCAATCAAAAATAGCAATACAGTTCTACAATCCTGTTTATTTATAGCTATAGAGAAGAGCACTCTGTTATTTAGGAATGAATAACAGCATCTGTTGGCATCTGAAATCAGCAGCTTTGCTTGAGTGTATTGTAGGGATGATGGTGAAGTTAAGGATCTGTATGAAGGGAATGCCTTGTTTTGTTTCCTTTTAGCTCCATCATTTTCTCTGAAGTGTCTCCTACAACAACAGTGCTGGAGAAAAGATTTCCTTTGGTGAGAATGGGGAAATAGAAGCTGGTTTTGATATCATAAACTGGATCACTGTCTCAAATGAGTCCTTTCAGAGGGTCAAAGTTGGAAAATTGGACCCCACCTCTCCCCCAGAGAAGATGCTGAGCATTTCTGCAGATGCTATTACTTGGGCTCAAGCATTCAACCAGGTAGGCCCAGTCCATGTTTCAGCACACATTAAACAATGTTGTACATGCACACAGAAACACATATACATGTCTGGCTACCTTCACTAAAATAGTGACAATGACCTTGGTTTCTGGTGGCTTCCATGTGAGAAAATTCATGAATATTCTCTGCATTTTAGTCAAAATTTTGAAAGACCTATTGAAGGTACTCAGTCTATTTTCAGCATAATTTTGCACATGTTTGATAGCTCCTAGTGTTCACTAAATTTAGGAGTGGATTTATCATCTCAATAGCATAGAAACCACCAATTACCCTTATGCAGAAATGTCTTCTTTGAAGATTTATGTGCAGTGAAGCTATGTCAAGAGCTTCTTTGGCCCTATGGTTGACATCAATATGTTCAGCACAGGCATGTCCCTAAAAGAAATTATATGTACGTTTTTTACATGTTTAAAATTATTCTAAATGATTTCAACCCCTGAGAACTTTGACCACTAAATATTAGCATATGTAGGCTGAGTATATGACAGTCTAAATATACCCAAACATGCTTTTATATCCCAAATGGTCTCTACACCATAGCAGCATAGTAACTTGCAGAGCAAAATAGAGAAATGAATGATCCAAAAGTAATTCTTTATGTCAAAATATTCTCCATTCATTTCTTGACAGACCCAGCCCATTTCCATGTGCAACAAGAAATGTAATGCGGGTTTTAGTAGGGTGAAGATTGAAGGGAAGCCATTTTGTTGCTATGACTGTCTTCCATGTCCCAAAGGAAAGATTTCTGACCAGGAAGGTAGGATATGTACAAGGAAACATGTTATCTGTGCTGTAAAATATGCACACATGCAGCAGGCACCCATTTGCTGGTCGTTACACAAAAGTGTTAGCTAAACTGCAAACTATGTACGTGTGTAACAAGATATATAGGTTTAGTTACCGAAAGATATTTTAAAAAATGGGGAGAATGTGCTGTTACATTACTCACTCCATTAAGTCAAAACAAATAATTTAACCAATTAGATTTCTGGGATCCTTTCCTGCTGCCCACCAGAGTTTCTGTGCCTCAGTAACTCTGATCCTATCTCTCAGGTAGATTGCAGATGGTGGTGCTTGGTAATAGCTGCTCTTTAAAAATAGAGCTGCCATATGGCATACCTCAAGGTGACATTCTATCCCAAAACTATTTAACATCTATGGGAAACCACTTGGAGAGATCATCTGAAAGCACAGAGCAGGGTGCTGATGACACCCAAATATATTTCTCCATGCCTTCAAAAACAACATCAGCTAAGGATGGTGTGTCTCCTCTCAATGAATGATTGGAGGAGATAACGGGCTGGATGAAGAAAAACAGATTGAACAAACTGAAGCTGATTCCAGAAAAGACAGAGGTGCTTACTGTCACAGGTCCTAACCTGAGTTTGGAAGTATGTCAATCAGTCCTGGATTGGGGTTACACTCCCTCTGAAAGACTTTGCTCACAGCTTGGGAGTGCTTCTTGATCTGTCACTCCAAATAACGTTTCAGATAGATGCCATGGCCAGGAGTGCTAACCAGTGATGTAGACTTGAGTTGGTTGACTTGTACTCAAGTTGTTTCAATGACTCACCTTGGATTGACTTGGCAATAAACAACCCACTAAGTCGACTCGACTTGTGAATTGTATGACTGTGTATATGTGTGTGTGTGTTTATATCTATATATAGTGACCAACTTGTTGCTCTTGGTTCAGTAACATAACACGTTCATCCAGAAAGCTTACAACTTTGAACAATACTTCCATCTCTTCTTGGCTGTCGGTCAGATGACAATCTGTCTCAAGCTCAAAGTGTGGATGCATTTCTTGAAGTGGAACAGCAAGTGAATTAAGCAACAGGGTTGAGACAGGGTTGAGGTTTTCTCCGCAGCCTGTCCCGCTCATATTGAAGGAACTTTCTAAAAACCTTTGTAAAAGCAAAAGGCAGGATTTGCCCCTAGAGCACAGGCTACATTTCACAGAGATGAACAGCAAACATGTAAGGCAATGGGCTTGAGGAGGAAGAATACTTCCTTCTAAAGCTTTTGAAGCTTCAGTAATGGGGAGTAAAAAGGATCTATTCACCACTTCAGAAGTGCAGACTCCCAGACTTGAGCTTTGACTTGAGGCTTGGCTTGAAAATATCTTGTAAATACTTGAGACTTAACTTGGGAATTGAAAGTAGAGACTTGAGTCTTGATTTGAGACTTGGAGTAGAAGACTTAAATACCTCACTGGTAATGGGTATAGATAACTTGTATCATCCAAGACTGCTTGAAGCTGGAAGGAACTGTCCTATCACTCTCCTTGACTAACAATGGAAGATTTGACACTGGTCCATAGTTGTTTAAATTCAGAGGGTTCCAAGAGGACTTTTTTTAGAAGAAGCTGTACCACCACTTCTTTTAAACAAGATGGAAAACTTCGATCCATGAGAGGTGCATTAATAATATATTGTAATTGAGATCTAATTGCATCTCCTCCCTGGATGACCAACCAAGAAGGCCAGAGATACAGAGGAAAAGTTTTCTTCTTTATATGTCCCAATAATGTGTCCACATAATGGTACTTATCAACTGAAATTGATCCAGTGAAATCCTACTCACATAGTAGCTAGACAGCCCATTACCAACTTCTGCTGCAAGGATAGCATCTAAGTTGGCTCTTATCCAAGAGATTTTATCTGTGAAGTAATCATTAAAACCATCACATTGAATTGCTGAAGGGATGATTTTAATTTTGAATTTTAACAAGGAATTTTAAATATGTATTGACTGTTTTCATCAGGTATTTGCATTATTTGTTCTTTAAAGCAGATTGTATGAATTTGCATTGTTGTTTTTTAAATGAAGTTCTGGTTTTAACTGACATATCTTATACATTAATCTCTTGTTGTACTGCACCTCGATGCACGGTGAGAGGGGGTAAGAAATAAGTATCATCATCATCATCATCATCACCACTATTTATTATTATTTCCTGATAGTTGTGTTTTCCTCCAGATATGAACAAATGTTTCCAGTGTGAGGAAAATGAGTATCCAAACAATGGCAAGAACATTTGCATCCTAAAAGATACAAGCTTCCTGACTTACAAAGAACCTTTGGGAATCAGCTTGGCCACTCTTGCGATTCTCTTTTCTTTCATTACAGCTTTTGTGCTTTGGATCTTCACTAAGCACTCAGACACTCCCATAGTCAAAGCCAACAACCGCAACCTCACCTATGCTCTCCTCATTGCCCTCCTACTCTCCTTCCTTTCTACTTTCCTATTCATTGGCCAGCCTCAGAAGGTGACCCGTCTCCTTCGACAAACTCTTTTTGGAATCATCTTCTCAGTGGCTGTTTCATGCCTATTGGCCAAAACCACTATTGTGGTTCTAGCTTTCCAGGCCACTAAACCAGAGTCAAAGATGAGGAAGTGGCTGGGGAAGAAGCTGGCTAGCTTCATTATTATTTTGTGCACCCTGTTTCAAGCAACTCTTTGCACTGTGTGGTTGGCAACTTCTCCTCCATTCCCAGATGTTGACACACACTCAGTGAGGGAAGAAATTGTCCTGGAATGTAATGAAGGTTCAGTTGTCCTGTTCTACTGTGTTTTGGGCTTCATGAGCTTGCTAGCCATTCTCAGCTTCATGGTCGCTTTCTTAGCCAGGAAGTTGCCTGGTACTTTCAATGAAGCCAAATTTATCACCTTCAGCATGTTGATTTTCTGCAGTGTTTGGCTGACCTTTATTCCAGCCTATTTGAGCACCAAGGGGAAATGCATGGTAGCTGTGGAGGTCTTCTCCATCTTAGCCTCTAGTGCTGGTTTACTGAGCTGCATTCCCCCCCCCCCGCAAATGTTTCATTATTTTGGTACGTCCTGAATTAAATAAGCGAGCACAGCTAATGAGAAGGGGCCTGTTAAAGTCTAACACTGTATAAATCCTGTTGTGCAATTACCTATATTTCACATTATAAGCAATCAGTTTTCTGCCAGTCTTGACTGATTTCTTGATTTAATCAATGCATATGGAATAATGAAGTAAATCTAACAAGAAGCATAGCTTAGTATAATATATTTGTCAAGTTTCTGAAGGTCCAGTCTCATTTCTAATCTGATTACTGATCTTTAATCAGTGCTTTGGATGTGATACCGTATAGTTGTGTTCCATTGCCCCATTGAAATTTGCAAGTATGAATTTTGAAGCCTTCCATTCTCGTGTATTGGAAAATCATAATGTCCAGAACTTGTTTTTGTTAGCTTTATTATATGAATGAAAGGCCAGAGTCACCTCTGCTGAGATCAACCCTTACCAATTTTAGACAGGAAATGTTATGAAACTTTCTGAGGCCATGGGACTTACTTCTCAGATTGTTTTTTAAAAATAATTGAAGAGTAAGGAGACAGTGCAGACAGAAAACACACCTTGGGAAACAGAGAGGCCATGACCTGCTTCAGCATCACCACTTACAATATCACAAAATGACATGACAAACATAACGGCAATAGCAATATCGTATGTATTTCTATACTGCTTATCAGCTAAGTGCTCTCTAAGCAGTTTACAATGTGTTAGCTAATTGATGCCAACAAGCTGGGTACTCATTTTACTGACCTGTGGAAGGATGGAAGGCTGAGTCAACCTGGACCCCGGCAGGATCGAGCTCACAACCTTGTGTCTGCAGTTGCAGCATTTAACCACTGCGTCAACAGGGGTCCAAATATTTCTTTTAAAAATATTATTATTTCACCATGAACAATTCATTAAAAATTAGAGAAATCATATCATATGGAACCTATCGTAACGTTTGCTGAATCTATTTCATAGTTGATGGTTTTTTGTCTCAGAATTCCTCCTTTCTCCTTCCTCCATAGAAAATCAACTTCTAGAAAGCCATTTGCCATATTGGAAGACCATGAGATGAGTTAGTATCTAAAATAAATAAGATAAACAGTGGTCATTTTGCTCCAAAACTGCTTTCTTTAATTTGTCATCTTGTTCTTATCCTACATGCCAGTTTAAAGAAGAGTTTTATTGTCAAGACTCTTGTCCAATTAACTGAGAATTGAGAGTCCACTGTGGTTGTCATGCTTTCCAAATTCATCCTATATTCGTACTACATTCAAGATCTATATTAAACAGGGTTTCTTGGTTGAAACTGTTCATGTTGTTTTATATATATCAGACTTTTGTGAATTCAGAACCACCAGACATTGCCATGTTTTTCCAAAGCCATGTTTTCCCCATTGTTTCTAGTGAAGGAGTACAACCCACTTGAACATTGCTATTTCTCTGAAATGCATCACATTCTTGTATTTGAATTTGGAAGCTCCAGTTGCTGGAGCAATGTTTGCATAGTGTACTGTATCTTGGTATGTGTGTTATTAGATACCCTCTTCTAAAAGTTTTTCCTTTCCCTTTTCCAGAAACTCAGTTGGACAAGTTTGCTAAATTGACCACCCAACCAAGTGATTAGCTCATGAGATATAACAGAAGATAGTTCTCAACCTAACCTTCCTTCCTATATATACTTCTAAGCACCCTATATCTCATCCTCTGAAACTCACCAAATTGAAGGTGCATGGCACTTTCCTGGAAAAATCAAACTTTGTGGTTCTGCTCTGATAGTTCCATTATTTTGTTGGTGGGGAGGATTGTTGGTAGCCATAAATTCCCACACTTTCATATGATTTACTTGGCAAAATATGATTTAGTTGGAAAGATATTTTAATTAGCTTTGATGTAAAAATGTACCCTGATGTGACTGGAAGACTATGCTGGGCAAGAGAAAGAAGTTGGCCAAACACATCCACTGCAAAGGTGTGTCAGAGTTCCCCTCCAGGCAGCCAGGTAATTGTCAGGAAGTCACTAGGTAAATGCAGAGGAGATAGGGTTAAATTAGCCTTACCAACTTTGCTTTTCAGGACGCTAGCACCTGGGAAGTTCCCACCAAACTCCTGATTGTTTCAACTCCTCTTCCCACTGTTCCGCAAATCTCTCCATTGTCCTCACACCTGTCCAACCATTACAGAGCTATCACAATGTCAATTAGCCCTTTTGTCACCAAGCACTGAGATCATTAATCCATTCTGGACCTCAATGTCCATTCTGCAAATTCCATTGTTTACTTGGCAAGACAGCCATTCACATCAGGTATATAAACCCCAGGTTTTGCCCAGTTCTTCCGTTTCTCAAATATACAAAAAATTAATGTGTAGTCAGGGGAAAAACAAATGATAAAACAATGATAAATGGCCAAAACCACATCAAAGTAGTGTAAAATTAATTAAATTAATGGACCCACAGAAAGGAGAGAATAAAGAGCTATATCATAGTAAGAAGAGTAAAACTCATCCACAGGAAGAGAATGGCAGAACGTCGAGAGCTATTAAACGTAGAAATAGAATTGAAAAAAAGAAATAGTTCTTAATCTTCAAAAACTGCAATAAAAAAAAGGAATACAACTCTACAATCCTTATTATTCATATCTATAGACCAGAGGACTCTTTTATTCTGGAATGAACATGAATAAAAAGAAGACCTGGCCGCATCTGAAGTTACCAGCTTTGCTTGTACAGGTTGTAAGGGTGATGGTGAGGTTTGAGATCTATATTATTTTGATTCCTTTTAGTCCCATCACTTTCTGAGGAGTGTCTCCTACAACAACGGTGCTGGAGAAAAGATTTCCTTTGATGAAAATGGGAAATAGAAGCTGGTTTTGATATCATCAACTGGGCCACTGTCTCAAATGAGTCCTTTTTGAGGGTCAAAGTTGGAAAATTGGACCCCATGTCTCCCCCAGAGAAGATGCTGAGCATTTCTGCTGATGATATTACCTGACCTCAAGCATTCAACCAGGTAGGTCCCAGTCCACATTTCAGCACACATTAAACAATGTTGTACATGCGTGCGCACAGACACAAACACACACTTTGCTGAATTTGCTAAAATAGTGATCATGACATTGGTTACGGGTGGCTTCCATGCAATAAAACTCATGAATGTGCTCTGCATTTTAGTCCAACTTCTGGCAGAGCTATCCATGGTACTCAATATGTTTTAGGCATAATTTTGCATGTTTTTGATAGCTTCTAGTGTTCACCAAAATCAGGAATAGATTGACTATCCCAATGGCATAGAAGCCACCAGTTCCCCTTCTTCAGAGATGGCATCTATGAAGATTTATGTGTAGTGAACCTAAGTCAAGTGCTTCTTTGGCCCTATGGTTGACATCAGTATGTTCAGCATAGGCATGTACCTAGAACAAATATAAGTGTAAGGTTGTTGTTGTTTTTTTCATTTTTAAACCTTCTAAATGATTTCAACCCCTGAGAACATTCACCTGTAAAATTGACACATGTAGGCTGAGCAGAAGACTCCACTAATATGGTCAAACGCTCCTTTATATTCCAAATGGTCATTACACCGTAGTAGCAGAGTGCTTTGTAGAGCAAAATGGAGGAAAGAACCGTATCCAAAAGTAATTCCTTATGTAAAAATATTCTCCTTCCATTTCTTGACAGACCCAGCCCATTTCCATCTGCAACAAGTGTGATGCTGGCTCTAGTAAGGTGAAGATCGAAGGGAAACCATTTTGTTGCTATGAATGTCTTTCGTGTCCCGAAAGAAAGATTTCAGATCGGAACGGTAGGATATGTAGAAGGAAATGTTTTAGCTATGCTGTAAAATAGGTACACATGCAGCAGGTACACATTTGCTATTCATTATGCAAAGTTTGCATAATTGGACAGAGACTAGACAACAGAACTCTTAGCTAAACATGCATACAGAACAATAACAGCAAGATTAGAAATTAAAGAAGGCAATTTTGGAGCCAAATTATGATGATTCATCTTATTTATTTTAGGTATTAATTCATTACGTGGTCATTCAATATGTCAAATGACCCTTGAGAAATTGATTTTCTTTGGAGGAAGTAGAAAGGCAGAACTCCAGGATAAATAAAAATTCTCTATGAAACAGATTCAACAAACGTTATGACAGATTATGTATGATATAAGTTATCTAGTTGTTAATGAATTGTTGTGGGGGAATAAAAACATTTTTTTAAAAAAAACTTTTGTAGTTATGTTTGTGATATCATTTCTGATTCTGAAAGTGGCTACACTCAATCAGGTCATTGCTTTTCTATTTCCGGAGGTGTGTGTTCTATCTGCACTCTCTTCTTACTCTTATATTATATTTAAAAAGAACATGAGAAGTAAGTCTCATGACCCCATCAAGTTTCATGATATTTCTTGTCTAATCTTTGGAAGGGTTGATCACAGCAGAAGTGACACTGGCCTTTCATTCATTTCATAAAGCTATCAGACACACATTCTGAACATTCCTCAATACATTAGATTTCCCAGTACGTGAGAATGGAAGGCTTTGAGATTCATACTTGCAAATCTCAATGGGGCAATGGATCACAACTACATGGTATCACATCCAAAGCACTGATTCAGGATCAGTAATCAGATTAGAAATGGGATTAGGCCTTCAGAAACTTGACAAATATATTATACTAAACTATGTTTCTTGTTAGATTTACTTCAGCATTTCATATGCATTGATTGAAGTGAGTAGCCAGTCATGGATGGAAGATATCTACTTGCTTATCATTGCAATTTAGGTAATGGCACAACAAGATTTATAGGGTGTTAGACTTTAACAGACCCCTTCTCATTAGCTGTGCTGGCTTATTTAATTCAGGACGTACCAAAATAATGAAACATTTCGGGGGGGGGGGGAATGCAGATCAGTAAACCAACGCTAGAGGCCATGATAGAGAAGACCTCCATAGCTACCATGTCTTTCCTCTTGGTGCTCAAATAGGCTGGAATAAAGGTCAACCAAACACTGCAGAAAACCAACATGCTGAAGGTGATAAATTTGGCTTCATTAAAACTGCCAGGCAACTTCCTGGCTAAGAAGGCTACCATGAAGCTGAGAAGGGCTAACAAACCGATGAAGCCCAAGACACAATAGAATAGGAAAACTGAACCTTCATTACATTCCACAATAATTTCTTCCTTCATTGAGTGTGTGTCGACATCTAGGAATGGAGGAGAGATTGCCAACCACACAGTGCAAAGAGTGGCTTGAAACAGGGTGCACAAAATAACCATGAAGCTAGCCAGCTTCCTCCCCAGCCATTTCCTCCACTTTGTCCTTGGTTTAGCAGCTTGGAAAGCTAGAACCACAACGGTGGTTTTGACCAATAGGCATGAAACAGCCACTGAGAAGATGATCTCAAAAGCAGTTTGTCGAAGGAGACAGGTCACCTTCTGAGGCTGGCCAATGAATAGGAAAGTAGAAAGGAGCAGGAGGGCAATGAGGAGAGCATAGCTGAGGCTACAGTTGTTCACTTTGACTATGGGAGTGTCTGAGTACTTGGTAAAGATCCAAAGCATGAAAACAGTAGTGAAAGAAAAGAGGATTGCAAGAGTGGCCAAGCTGATTCCCAAAGGTTCTTCGTAACTCAAGAAACTTGTATCGTTTGGGATGCAGATGTTCTTGCCATTGTTTGGATACTCATCTTCCTCACATGGGAAACATTCATTCATACCTAGAGGAAAACACAAATAACTGCCCAGAAAATAATAATGAATAGTAATGATGATGATGATATTTATTCTTATACACATCCTCCCATTAATCGAGCTGTGGGAGAACAACAGATCAATGTATAACATATATCAGTTAAAAAGCAGAACTTCACTTAAAAACAGTAATTCAGATTCATAAAATCAGCTTAAAGGAGAAAACAAATTATACAAATACATTGTTAAAACAGACAATCCATATTCAAAATTCATTGTTAAAACTCACAATTTTAAATGATCTATACAGGCATGCTGGAAGAGACTGATTTTTAATGCCATTTTAAATTGGGACAGTGTATTCAGCTGTCAAATCTCTTCCAGCAGGTCATTCAACAGTCTAGGGGCAGCTGTAGGCCCTCTGCGTCACTGTTGTCAGTTTAGTCCTGGCTGGTTGAAGTAAATGTTGTCCAGAGGACCTGAGTGTACAGGGTGGATTGTGTGGGAGGAGGCAATCTCACATGTAACCTGTCCCCCAAACAAAGTAGGGCTTTAAAGGTAATATCCGATGCTTTGTACTTTGCCTGGAAACTAACTTGTCACCAGGAAAATGACTTTCATATTGGTGTGATATTCTTACACCGAAACCTACCAGTAACCAATCTGGCTGCTGTGTTTTGATCCAACTGAAGTTTCCAAAGCTGGTACAGAGTACAGCTGGTACAGAGATAAAACAAGGTACAGCACATTGCAAAAGTCAAGTCTTGAGATTACCAGTATGCGCAGTACTGGTCATCCAGCTCTAGGAAGGGGCACAGCTGGTGTGTTGATAGTTAGCACCAGTGATGTATTTAGGTCTTTTACTTCAAGTCTTAAATCAAGTCTCAAGTCTCTACTTTCAAGTCCCAAGTGGAGTCTCAAGTGCTTGCAAGATATTTTCAAGCCCAGTCTCAGGTCAAGTCTCAAGTCTGAGAGTCAACTTTATATCCCAACTATATTCCAGAATTTATGGACAAAGTCAAATACACAATTCATCCTCTTTTCGTACTACATTCAAGACTAATGTTAGCTGGCTTTCCTGTGTTGCAGCTGTTCATGTGACTCTTTAAATGCAAGTGATTCCCTGATTTAATTGGCAAGATATATTGATTGGCTCTGATATAAAAATTTTCCCTTATGTGCCTGGAAGGCCATGCTGGGCAAGAAGAAGTTGACCAAACACATACACTGCAAAGGTAGGTCAGAGATCCCTTCCAGGCAGCCAGGTCATTGTTAGGAAGTCACCAGGTAACCGCAGAGGTGATAGGTTTAAGCTAGCCTTCCAGGATAATAGCATCTAGGAAGTTCACACCAAATTGCTGATGGTTTTAGCCCCTGTTCCCACCAACCTGCAAATCTCTCTATTGTTGTCTCACCTGTCCAACCATTACCCATCCAACCATTACAATGTTCATTAGTCCTTTTGTCACTTAACGCTTAGATTGTTATCCCATTCTGGACCTCATTGTCCACTCAGGAGACTCCATTGTTTACTTGGCCAGGGAACCATTCACACTCTTGCCCTCTCAGCAGATACATTCTGGGTTTTGTCCAGTTCAGATGTAGTACACTGTTTGATGGTCACCACATGGTCAGCATGATTCCTAATCATGTACTGTCCTTAGATGCAAGTCTAAGCTGCACCACTGCTTCTTCACTGCTCTCTGAGACTGATAAATATTACCCACTATACCAGTGGTTCTCAACCTGTGGGTCCCCAGATGTTTGTGGACTTCAGCTCCCAGAAGCCCCAGCCACTATGGTCAATGCTCAGGGCTTCTGGGAGCTGAAGTCTAGAAACATCTGGGGACCCACAGGTTGAGAACCACTGCACTATACCCTTAATCTTGCTATCCAAAACCTTTCCTTCCTTTTTCCTTCAATTAGCCCGGTGTGCATACTTGACTGCTTGGCTCTTGTGTGCATGTAAAGAATTCCCTCAATAAAACACAAATAATCTACTTTGGAATCTCTGGCTGTTTTTTCCTGGCAAAGATGCCTTAACCATTGGTGGAAAGATTTTGATAAGTTACCCATCTCTTGCAGGCCTCCCAATTTGAGCTAATATTCTCCATTTTTGTACAGAGGTACTAGCATTGCAGGTGGACACCTCGGTTACTCATGTTTTGTGGTAACAATCTAAGGTAACCTGATACTGTATTTCACAGTGTTAGCAACTTTAACCACATCTTACAGATAGGCCTCGAATAATGTTAATAAACTTCAGGCTCTTTGTTGAAACCCCCTGAAGAGCCTCTCTCATCTTGACAAGAGGATTCTGGAAGCACAAGATCTGAAAGGGTATTATCTGATTATTTCATGGTGTGCAGTAAAGAAAAAAAGAAGAAGCTGTCTGCCAGTCTTATGTAAAGAAGTGGGATAGAAGAAACCTTTTTTAATTCCTTGTTCTTGGCTGATGTTTTTACTTGGAAATTAACCTCTCTTTCAGAAAACCTGACCCCCTTCAAAACCAGGGTCAATATTTCTCCCCTTTGCAAATACCAAAACAACAACCATTTTCTCTCTTGGTTTTCTTTCTCCTTTCTTTCTAAATGTTTTGTGCTCTGGATTTTCTGATCTGTTTTCATTAAAAGTCCATTTGTTTGTCTTCCTCTCCCAAAGGTGAGCAGAGGTGATTTCTGCTGACAGGTGATCAATATGTTTTCTTTTTCAGCCTTGCAATATCAAGAAATATATATGATGATCTGCCATGTACTTATCCAAATGACTCTACTACTTCTTCCCAAGTCCCTGCAGAGTTTTGGTGCACAAAGGAAAACAATGAACTCAGTCAGAAGGATGTTATTAATACATCTGGTGGTAACAGAGCAGAGATTCAGCTCCATCCCGTTCCATACACTCTTGGTATTTTGGCTGCAAATCTGTGAGTCAGAGACTATAGTTGTGAGATTGTCTTATTCCAAAAGGCTCAGTGTAGAAAGGCTCATACTGTACCAGTGGAGTAAAGCCTGGAAGATAGACTTCCATGTGAGATGGTTTTATTCATGGTGACCCTGTTAGTTTTGCTGCCTCAAGCGGCATGGCATATTTCCCTTGCCAAATGTGCCACTGGTAATCCTCTTTCTCTTGAGCACCAGCATTATCTTTCAGGAGATCTCCTCATTGGGGCCATTGTGTCTCAGATCTACCGATTCACAGAGCAGGTAACATACGCACGGCATCCATCCAAAGAACAGCTTGATGAACTCATGTAAGCAGAGTTTATTCTTAACCATTCACTCAGATCATGTGAATTCCCCAGGAGTACATGTCTGGTTAATTTTTTTTTTATTTGGGTGGGGAAATGAGAGGTAAAAAGGTGTTCTGGTTCAACTTCTGCTAGCTCCTTTTCTTCTCTCTTTGTGCCTGTTTTTGTTACTGTTGTTACTTTAACTCTTACCTTCACTGAATTGTCCTAACTACTGTCTGTGATTCATCTTCATAGCCCATATTTCATGTCTATTTCTTCCAGTTTTATTTGGGCTCAGGGGAGGTTGTTATGGTTACTTCTGTTGGCTATGACTAGTCTATTGGGACGGGAATGCCAAGGCTGATCTTCCAACTTACTATGATCAGAGTATTATCCCACCACCACCTTCTTTTAAACTGTGGATTTGAGGTTCACAAAATTTGACCTGCTGGGCTCCTTTCATTTTCTTTAAAGTTACTCAGGTGGAGAATGAGAATCAGGAAAGCAGCTTATTTCTCTCTCTGATCTAAAGCTGTCACTGCTCTTATTGGCTCTGCCATTTTTATTCCTGTTTTTATTAGCATTGTCAGTTTCTTCCCAGAAGTTCTAAATACTGATCCATCATCAGAGCCCAACATTCAAGAGCCCATCTCCTCAAGTTCCAATTCCTATTTTATAATGCATGACAGGGTTTTTTGAGAGGCGCAGACTGGGACGTTTATCTAAAGCCTACTGGTAGGATAATGCCAGGTCCAAGACCTCTCTTCCCTTTTCATCTTCCTTGAGTCCTCTTTAACAAAGAGGGGCCATACGGTCTTTCTCTTTGGAGGGTGTCCTCTGCTTTGTCTGATTCCTCCAGGATGAAGAGAGATATTAGAATCCCTTAGCCAAGAAATCCCTGATTGGTAGGTCATTGTTTGGTCTGATAGGAGCAGACTAGATGCCTGCCTTCCTTACTGAGAAAATTAAAAATGAATCAGAAGGATTGCATTTGCAATTTAGAGCACAGAGATCAAGTAACGGTCACAGGGACTTTCTGCTTAGAAATATATTAACCGTGTTCTCCATTCTTATTTACTGTCAATTCATCTTGCTGTTATGGTGACCCTGTGAAAGAGAGATCTCGGAGGGCTGATCTTCCTCAATTGAATTAATCTGTCTGTAGTGCGGTCTTGCTCTTTTCTTGATGCCTTCCACTTTAGTGAGCAGTACAGTCTTTTCCAGTGCATCGCTTGTCTCATGATACGGTCAAAGTACAGCCATGTCTGTTTAATCATCTTGGCTACTAGGGAGAGTTTAGGTCTGGTTTGCATTGAAATCAGAAATATTATGGCATAGATTATTCTAGCTTTGATATTTAATTAAATATCTTTACATATGAGGATCTATTCAGCTCTGTCACACTGTCGCACTGTCTTTTTAAGCCTTATTCTTCTTTAGATTTCTTGACTGCAATCTCTATTTTGTTCTACTTTTCAGTCCTTCCACTTTCTGTAAGCTTGAAGCATCTGGCTTTACTTCTTATGCAGATGGGCAGGCCAAAGGGGACTTAGAGGGTGAAAAATTTGCATATAGATGTCAGCCCCACGTCTTGAGCCTTATTTATGGAGTGTATCTAGAATGATGCACGTGTGAGGCTTACAAGGGTAAAAATTTTGATGAACTCATCAAGCAGAATAGTGCTGTTCTTTAGCCACAGCCTCCTGGACACAGTTATACAACTTACTGAATTGTACCATTCTGCGTGCCTTAACAAATATAACCTTTTGGCCAATCCAACATGCAGTAATGTTGTGGCCAAGAAAAGGGCGAAGACCAGGTTTCCAGGGAAAAATCAAAAAGCCATTTTATTGTTAACAATACCTTGCGCAAGGGCAACAGTTATCCCAGAACTCTTGTGTCAATTAATTGAGGTAGCATCACTATATACCTTTTGCCTTCTATGTCAGCAATCAATCATTTACTTCCCGCCCATCACTGGAGAAAAAGATCTTTAGTTAACTTTTCCATTACATCATTGACTGGCACAAGGAGAACAAAAGTGTTAGTTAGAAAATGATACAAAATAATGGTAGGGAGTATAGTGCCTCCCTGTGAATTCCCAGACCTTTGAATGTTGCAAGGCCATTCTCTAAAATTTGAGATAAGACAGACATCTGCAATTTACTCAGAGACACAATTCAATTCGCTTATTTTTCCTATTCAAGTGGCATTGGATTTAACCCCTTCATTCCCCCTTCATGCTAAATTCAAAACTTTGCAATTTCAAGCATGTACTTTTTTCCTTCTTCCTTATAGTACAAGTGATACATAGCAGCATTAATTTTAACACACATTACACTTACACGCTGTTCCCAATAACGGAGGGGGTCTGATTTGTGCGTAGAGAGGTTAGCTTCCTGGTGTAACCCCAGCAGAAATCTAGCCCCAATCTTCAATTCCTCAGCAGTTGCTGGGTCTGATGTCAATTTTGGCGGCCTCCGGAGCGCCAAATTGTATCACCTAGCCCAGAATTCTTCTGACCCTCTTTTCTGCAACCACCAGTTAGGCATACACAACAACTTCCTTCTTCCATTGACTTGAGCATTGCAGATTAAAAAACAACACTTTTAACATGCAGAGTAAAGACTGGCAGATTTAGGAAAGCCATTAAGTTAGTACAAAGTACTCTTGCTTACTGTGCCTTTTCCCATACTTACTTAGGGAACTCAATTTTGTCCACATGCCTGCAGACCATTAGAATGATCTTCTAATATTGTATACTTCAAAATGCATTTTCCCTTCTTTTGCATTCAACTCATTTACATAATAACAACAGGTTGTATTTTACCAAAATGCTGAGTACCCCTTCACAACTGAAGAGATAGTTTCATGCTGGGCTGACAGCCAACAACGCATCTGCCTTACATGAAGACCAATTCCCTCCATGGGGATCATGTGTTGTCATGTACCTGTTGCTTTTATTGTGAATCCTTTTCATTTTTGGCCAGCCACACTATATCAATTTGTGCACTGAGTGAAAAGTGATAATCCCAGGAGATGAACCATATACCTATTTGCCATTGTAAAAACTGGTTGCTTTCCAGAATTGATTATGGAGGACCAACCTCCCTTTCTCACACAACCCAGTAAAACCTATGCTGTAACTGAAAAGAAATTAACCTTGAGACATTTCCCTGGGCATACCTGTTTGCCATATACACATATCTTCCAATCCCTAGTGATAAAATAGGTAAACCAAACTTCCTGCCCCTCCTATACCTGTCTCAATCTATTGTTTTCCACATTCAAGATCTGATCATGCATGTGTCCCGAGTTTAGCATCTTGGCCACCTTTACCACAGTGGGGGTTGTCACTACCACCTGATAGGTCTCTACCCATGTTCAGGTTGCCCCCAATCCTTCACCCATGTCTCCTGGTTTGAGAGGGTGTGCCTGTGCTTGTAAGGAAAGAAGCCCCTATTTTAACATTTTCTACCTTGTCGTACTCAGAGCTTTCCCTAACACACTAACTCTTTCCTGTAGAGTTATGTTCCCTTAATCCATCCAAAAGGGCTTTTGCTGAAAGGTGACAACTTTATGACTCTGTGAAGTATATATTGCATCTTCTTCCCCATCATAATGGGGCTCGGGGAAAAAACAAAAACACTCCTGGTTTCTCTGTTGTGGGCTGCACATGGAATGAGAGTGACAGGTTTCTATAAAATGGGCCAAGGAGATGAATGTGGTATCATGCCACTTGCCCTGTGCTGGCATCCAGTCCAAAAACATAGCCAGGGCTGTTATCTGGACCATACACGTTGAACTCCTGTGTCTCCAGGATTTTGTTTCATCTTCGCCAGTTTCCTTAAATTCTGAGGTCTGCAGGTACAATGTGACTCCTCCAGGTGATTCCTAGAACAGTGGTTTAATCTTTGATGATCTTGTGGACAAATGCAGGTCTGTTGTTTGAGCCTATATGGTGTGTGGGCTTTTTCAGGGCTGTTGTGGTCTGTTAGCTGTCTCACAGCTTGCATCTCTTTTCCTCCTCTGCCTTCTTCAGCCAGAGTCCCTCAACTGCAACTCCACTTCCAAACTGGAGAGGCGCTCTATCGCCTCTCAGAAATGCTCCCTTATTTTCTCCCTCCCAACTCAGAGGGGGCCCGTCACCTCTTCTCCCAGCTTGCTCGTAGGGGTGCTCCATCACCTCCTCCATCCTGCTGGGACTGCGCCAGGGAGCCTTTCCAGTTTCCACCTTATCAGGAACTGGTGAGGGGGCGCTGCTTTGCAGTTCTGACTCGGTCCTTTCCCGTATTCTCCATACTTCTGCTGCCAACGTTTCTCACCAGAATGGCACAACTCCGATCCTTACCCTTTGCAGTTTATGGGGTGAGGAACAAAACTTTTCCTCTTAACTGCTGACCACTGACATTATTCATGGAGTTCTGCTGTCGTCTTCCACAAAAGGATTCTCACCATACATCACCTCCCACTTGGTCCCTGCTGTCTTCTTCCACATATCCACCACATATCCACATCCTTCTCTGACTGTCTTCACCATCTGTCCAGATTTTTCTCACCTATGCCTCTTCTGCCCACCCTGGGCACATTGGCACACTCCCAGAGACCCTCTTCCTCTTCTGGGTTTTCCTACCACCTTCTCATCTTCCAACCTCTACTCATTTTGGATTCTTACAAAAACTTACAGCTCCCAGTATTCACAAGCGGTCTCCCATCCAAGTACCAACCAGGCCCGACCCTGCTTAGCTTCCGAGATCAGATGAGATCGGGCTTGTTAGGGTGGTATGGCCGTAGGCTGTGAGCCACTCCCCTTTTCCCTCTTTAGCCCCTTGCAGCTCCTGGACTCTTGGCTGCCCTGCTAGCTTTTTCTGTCAGCCGCTTGGCTCTGCTGCATTTTATTTCCTTTTCCTTTTTCTTTATTTTTTTCTGGTTCTAAAATTCCAAACATCAGACGAACTAAGGAAGGGAAGGGGTGACCCCCCCCTTTTGGAACTGACTCCTCTGTTCCTGCTCCTTATTGTCGGCTGCATCCTTTCACCTCTGCTGCCCCACATCCCTCGGGCAGCCTCCACTGCATCCGCCGTTTCCCCTTCTCCCCCCCCCGCCATCTGCCCTGCCTCCTTGGCCGGCGCCTCAGCTGGGGGGGCTGCTGTGTCACATCGCTTCTCCTCCAGGAAGCCTCTTGATGCTGGCAGCGGCTCTCACTCCTTATTGCTGGTATTATTGCTCCCCCCCATCTGTCCCCTCAGGGGAAGGACAGGCAAACAGGCATGCAGAAAGGATCCGGTGGGGGTGGAGCGTGGTTGTCTCCTAAAGAGCTGCAGCTGTAGCTTCAAGGCCTCTGTGGGGGCTCTACTTCTCTGTTCTTTTGCATTGGAATTCCCAAGGGTTCTTGGGGAAACTTATTCAGGTACTACAATTCCCATGTGTTCAAGATTCCTATGTCAACTGCTTCTCCAAAAACTCATTGTCAGATAGAGTTTTACAGCTTTTAAGTCCATCATTCCTGAACTTTCCCAACTTCCTCCTTTCTATTTATTGACTTAGAAAGGACTGGCCTTTTTCCCGCTTGCAAATTCACACTGATTTCTTCCCAATCTAGGCCTCTGTCTTCTTTCTCTCCACTTGCCTCTTCCTCCTGCCTGCTTGGAGTCTCAACAGCTCTCTTCATCCCTTCTATCATTGTTTCCACCAACTTGATAATCAGTGAGTATATTCATCTGGTCAAGATTATTTGGATCCCACCCTGGATCAGCTAGGGGAACTCTGCCTCTTCTCTGGTGCCCTCCCGGCTGGCTCGCCCCTTCCTCATGTTGGATTTATTCTCCTCCACTCCTCAGTAGTGAACAAGGTCAAAAGCAACTATTGACAATCCTGCCAGTTAGAGACATGTGAGGCCATGATTCTGGAGCAAAGTTCTATTATTTAGTAGGTCTGACATGGTGAAGGGTGTATATTGATAACTCTGAACTCACTGGTAGCCCCCTGACTGCTGAGCTGAGTGGGGTCACTTCCTCTTCTTCACCACTGTCACCCTCTTTTTCCTCTCCACTCCCTTCACTCTGGGTCTGGAGAGGGGGTCTGTCCTGTGGTCCTTTGGCCTTTTTGCTGAAACATATGGCGGGGCTGTATGTATTCTTCTGGTTCCTCAGGGGGACTATCTAAACTTTGGGATCTCTTCCAAATTTCTTCTGAGTCTTGTCCACCACTGCATACACAGCCTCAAGTGATGGTGAATGGATGGGAATTTGCAAACTGACAGCTCATTAAATATTCAGTGAAGTCTCCTTTCTCCTTTTCTGAGACATGAGAAATTTACCAGGAAACCAGACTTCGCTCCTATCATTAAAAGGGGAGAAACTGCCTGTCCCCCCGTGTTACGTCTCCAGGCTGTCAGGTTTGTTTTTCTTTCTTTTTTTTCCTTGTCTTTCAACAGGGAGGGGTGAGGGGGAATTCCTGGTGAGTGCAGAGTTCCTTCTTTTCTTCTTCTTCTTCTTCTTCTTCTTTCTTTCCTTTTCAAATGCAGCTTTTTTTTTTTTTAAAAATAGACTCTGCGCTGAGCTCTGCCCATTGTGTTATCTTGCTGTAGAAGTGTTGCAAAGTACTAGAGGAGAATCTTTTCCTCCCTTCTCCTTTCCCTGTTTCCTATCCAACACCTTAAGGCTTATTATTTTTTTTTTCATTAACTCTCTAACTTTATTTCTGCTATTCCCAAACCTCTTGGCTAAATAAATGTCTAGCCCAAAATCAGTGTATCCCACTATCACCAACCAGGCAAAAACTACTTAAAATACATCTCTTCTAAAACCCTTTAACTGTTAATTGCTGGCCCATTAAATCTCCATCAAGGAGGTCAGACTTGGTCCTAGAAAATCCCCTTATTTCCTTTTAACATGGAACAAAGGGATCCCTTTCCAGTTAATTGTAACATTTGACATAGTAAGGGCTCTCTGCAGCCCTTTGGATCCAACCTCAAAATTCCCACTGCCTGAATTGCAAGATCAGGGTTTTCCTACACTTAAAGAAAACAATGAGATTCTGCATTGCTTCCTCACTATTTTTCATTAACACCTGAGGTTTTTGCACTACTTTATTTCTGCCATTTCCCAGCCTCTGGCTGAGTTAACTTCTCTGGCTTAAAACAACAGAGAGCCCAAAAAGGAGGGGCTTCAGGAAATGGCTTCAAACACTAGAGACAACTCGAGAGGAATCAAACCATTTTTTTCTTTACACTACAGCGGCAATAGTAAGTTTCCAGGCTCTGCCGGTTCTCTCCCCCACCCATTTCCTCCCAAGTTCCAGACAAGACACAATGGGGATGGGATTGATGCACGGGTGAAGGGGGTCCGTGCGCCCACACAAAGGGGTTTTGACTCCAGTCACTCCAGCACTGACTTAGCCATCCGGACGATCACGGCATGGACGTAAGAACTGCAATACTGCAAGCATTTCATACACGCATCTTTCATTCAGACAAACAACCTCCCATCTGGCCCATTAAACCACAACTGAGACGTCTCATTTATTATTCCGCCATACCAAGAGTTTTCGGGTTTTCTCTCCCACCGCTGAGAGGTACTCGGCTGAAACTCGGGGAGTGATAGTTCCCCCTTCCCCCTCCCACACATGAGGGGGGTCTACTCACCAGAGGGCCATGGGAGGCTTGGTTTCCAGCTGTAACCCGAGGTCCGTTGACTGGATTGCTGTCGCCAGGGATGCCACCACTCCCCCCAAACCCAAAACCCCTTCGACAAAAGGTCGAGGGTGCCCTGGGTTTTGTCAAGGGGGGCTGCAATCCGACGTCAAACGTCCGTCAAGGGGGACAGAATAGCCCCTTCCCCATTTCCCGGCCAATGCACCAGAAATGTTGTGGCCAAGAAAGAGGCGAAGACCAGGTTTCCAGGGAAAAATCAAAAAGCCATTTTATTGTTAACAATACCTTCCGCAAGGGCAACAGTTATCCCCGAACTCTTGTGTCAATTAATTGAGGTAGCATCACTATATACCTTTTGCCTTCTATGTCAGCAATCAATCATTTACTTAGCCCACCCATCACTGGAAAAAGATCTTTAGTTAACTTTTCCATTACATCATTGACTGGCACAGAGGAGAACAAAAGTGTTAGTTAGAAAATGATACAGAATAATGGTAGGGAGTATAGTGCCTCCCTGTGAATTCCCAGACCTTTGAATGTTGCAAGGCCATTCTCTAAAATTTGAGATAAGACAGATATCTGCAATTTACTCAGAGGCACAATTCAATTCACTTATTTTTCCTATTCAAGTGGCATTGGATTTAGCCCCTTCAGTAACATCCCATTACAGCTGTTCACATTATGTAGAGGGCTCTACTCTAATCATTTCATCTCTTAGGGAGTTTTTCTCTGTCATTACAGTTATTGATGGATTGGTTATCCTTGAATTCATTGGTCAGATATTGTAGTGATATGAATAATAGATGACAGAAAAATCTTCTTCATCTTCTTCTTCTTCTTCTTCCTCTTCAAAAGTAATTTTTTCAGCGAAGTTTTGGCTTTACCCTGCAAGATTTCAATAAATCAAGATCCTGTTCCTTTATTAAAAATTGTTCACGTTTCTCATCTATAGACACAAAAAGGAAGAAAGAAAACATCTACGTACCCTTCACATTATGGCTGAGAACCTATATAGCACAGCAGGGGATAATGTTTTCACTTGTGAACCTACAGTATAGCCCATCTTTCAACACTCCCAGATTTACCATTGAGGAGTTGCAGACCCCCTACATCCACTCTGTGGCTGTTGGAGAGTGTAACGAGTGGAAGGAAAACTACCACTGCCTGTCAGTGCCGAGTGTGAAAGGTGCACCCAAGCCTCGCACTCAAGGCCTACCTTGCCTGACACCTTTTTGTGTTGAGTTCTGAACAGCCAGGGAGACCTCTGAATCAAGCCAGGGCCAGGGCAAATGGCTTTGCCTCAGTTCTCCCTCTCTGAGAACGCAGTCTCTTCCTCACTCTTGTCCCCCCCGGCTTCTTCCTTTCAGGACTCTCCCCCTTTACTGCCTTCCCTAAATCTGCTCTCCTCCCAGATGTAAGGATCAGCAGTGATTTATATTTTGCAAGACTGTGGTACTGTTGGTATAAGGTCAAGAGGATATTATTGGTAGCGTGTATATTCCAGGATTCAAAATAAGACTCTGTGACACTGTTTTAAGGAACACAGAACTTCAAGCATTTATTGTAACACTGTTGCTTTAAGTGTGTCTTGTATCTAAATGTTTATAAACAGCACATCATTTTTCTCTTTCTCTCTGTCTCTCTTTAAATTCATTCACTATCTCTCGTACACCCAATTTCTCAGTTTTCTCTCCCACAGAGCTCTTCGAAACTCCAACCTCTCCAAACACACCACAAATCACACTCCTTTCTTCAATCACTCCCCAGACAGTTAAAATCCATTATTTTCCTCTTCCCACCAGCACCACCCTTGGGCTATCCAAGGTTCCATTTCACCATCGAATCAACTTAAACACTCTCAGTTGCCAAGGAGTCTTTCTTGTCAAGATTCCCTTTCACTGGGTTCATCACAGAGAGGAGGGAGCATTGGACAAACATCTGGAAAACCAGGTATAGAAAGATTACATCATTGGCTTAGATCCACTGGGGCCCTCAAGGGCTCTCACAGAATGATGTGATCATACTGCCTCTGTCTACAGAGAAATAGCCAGACACTTCTCTCTGCCCTCTTCATTCTCAATGCAGCCACAGAATTCCATGTGTATGTGTGTGGGGGGGACATCAGCAGTTAAACATAAAGTTGAGAAGGTGACTTTGGTCATTGCAGAGGGATAATGGGAATATCAGCTCCCTCAATACCCACTAAAAGGCATATGAATTTGGAAATTCAGTAACAGCATACCTGCCTTTCTGCGTACACCATCTATCAGGAAAATAGCACTGTTTCACATAAGAAATCTCAGATCTTGAAGAAGAGGATGGTCACACACATTCTAACTCTCTTTATAGGTTCTATTATCAAAACTACCAGCACGTCCTGGCATTGGTATTTGCTGTTGAGAAGATCAGTGAAAACCCCCACTTGCTTCCTAATGTCACCCTTGGTTTCCATATCTATAATAATTATTTCAGGGCAGAATGGGCCTATCGCACTTCCCTGGAGCTCATCTCTATGAATGACAGATTCATTCCTAACTACAAGTGTGATGACCAGGACTATGCAGTATCTGCTATTATAGGGCCAAGCTCCCTCCTCACTCAATTTGTGTCAGACATTCTGAACGTGTACAAGATTCCACAGGTAAGAGGAGCTCATGATACTTTGGATAGAAAATATTCATACACTTCTTTTTGGATGTTTTAAATACTTTAATATGGTCTGAGAGTACATAAAGAAAGATACAGCCAGCGTTTTACAGTTTCAAGATGAGATCTGAGCAAAGAAAACTATAATAGTAGGCAGTATTGGAGCAGACACCTCTATGTCTGCCAGCTGCTGTTAAAGTACCCTATCAGTCCAGTCAGGTTTTGTATATATGATAAGGGAGGTTACTTGTTCCTGTCATTCAGCTTAGCCAGCAAAGTCTCTTCACCTGTCCAAGGGATATATTACTCAGTGGGGACAAGCATTAGAATTCAGCATTTCCGTCATGTGTACAGAGTGAAATGAGGACATGAGAATTTTAGAAATCTTTTCTGCACTCTTGTTATTTGCTTCACTTTGGTTAGCTCATATATGGAACCACCCCAACAGCCAATAAAATCAATCAAGCAGCTTTCTTTCACTGGATGTTCCCAAATGACCATCGTCAGACTCAGGGGATCCTCCAGTTGCTCTTGCATTTCAGTTGGACCTGGATTGGAGTGGTGTATCTATGTACTGCTACTGGTGAATGGTTTGTGCAAAACATACTTCCCACATTTCCCCAGAAAGGTGTTTGCCTTGACTTTATAAAGGAACTCCCTCAAGAGACTTTTTCCACACATGCATGGGATATGGTGGAGGTCTATACTAAAACGTATGAAGCAATAATGAGACAAACTGCCACAGTTGTGATCATACATGGAGAAAATCAGATCATGATATTATTTAGAATCCTGTTTAGCTGTGAAAATTGTCATCACATTTCAGGAAGGAGCAAAGTCTGGATTATGACAGCCCAGATGGAATTCACATCAGTTCCCTTTGCAAGAGATGTTAACCTAGACTTCCTCCACGGTGCAATCTCCTCTGCGGTTCCCTCAAAGAATATAGCAGGATTCCAGGAATTTCTTCAGACAAGGAACCCCACTTCAGAAAAAGAAGATGGCTTTATGAATGTCTTTTGGGAACAGGCATTTCAATGCTTCTTCCCTAGCACTGCCTCAAATGAGAACATTGCAAGTACTTGCACTGGGGAGGAAAAGTTAGAAATTCTCCCCAGTTCTGTCTTTGAAATGAGTATGACTGGCCAGAGCTACAGTGTCTATAATGCGGTTTATGTTGTGGCCCATGCTTTGCAAGCCATGCTTTCATCCAGATTCCATCTCAAAGCAGGAGGTGATGCTAAGAGAAAGATGCTACTGACTCACCAGCTTTGGAAGGTAATATCATACATATGCTGTGTAAGAGAATTTGTAAGAAGGTGTTGTGTTCTGTGTGGAGACTGTGGTGTCTCTATCAAGACTGCAATGCTGACCTTTGAGTTTTAAGTCTGCTCTCACTTTCCATATTCCTGTCCGCTCTTCTCTCTTTGATCTATAACTGGTTGTTGCCATCATAGCTACATTGTGAAGGTGCTTGAAACAGAGATTTGTCTGACTCTGATTATAAAAGGGATGAGTTGAAATACCACATTTCAAAATGTTTGAATAAAACATATTGTGCCTTTAGGAGACAGCATGGGGCAAGAAAGCCCGAGTGGCGTAGTGGTAGGGGTGTTGGACTTCAACCCTGGAGACGAAGATTTGATTTGCCACTCAACCATGGCAACCCACTGGGTGATCTTGGGTACATCACACACTCTCAGCCCCAGGAAATCCCATATGCAGTTTGCCTGAGTTCTTCCATAAGTCAGAATGGACTTGAAGGTAGAGAACAGAAACCATAGTGCCTTCACAAATGTAACTATTTACTTTCCTTTTCTCAACTATAACAAAAATTAATGTATAGTCAGGGGGAAAAACAATGATCTTTGGTCAAAAACACATCAAAGTAGTCTAAAAAACATTAAAAATGAATGGACCCACAAAAAGGAGAGAATAAAGAGCTGCATCCTAGTAAGAAGAGTAAAGTCATCCATAGGAAGAGAATGGTAGAATGACCAGACCTATTTTACATAGAAACGGAAACTGAAAAAGAAATAAATCTTCAAAAATTGCAATCTGAAAAAGGAATACAACTCTGCAATCCTGGTTACTCTTATCTATAGAGAAGAGCACTCTGTCATTCAGGAATGAACATGAATGAGAAGAAGACCTGACAGTATCTGAAAACATCAGCTTTGTTTATATATATTGTAGGGATGATGGGGAGGGTAAGGATGATGGAGAGGGTAGGGATCTGTATGAAGAAAATGACTTGTTTTGATTCCTTTTAGCTCCATCACGTTCTGAGAAGTATCTCCTATAACAACAGTGCTGGAGAAAAGATTTCCTTTGATGAAAATGGGGAAATAGAAGCTGGTTTCGATATCATCAATTGGGTCACTGTCTCAAATAAGTCTTTTCTGAGGGTTAAAGTTGGAAAATTGGACCCGGCATCCCTCCCAGAGAAGCTGCTGAGCATTTCCACTGATGATATTACCTGGCCTCAAGCATTCAACCAGGTGGGCCCACTTCACATTTCAGTACACATTAAACAATGTTGTACACACTGGCGCGCGTGCACACACACACACACACACACACACACACGCACATCTGGCTGAATTTACTAAAATAATGATAATGACATTGGTTTCTGGTGGCCTCTGTGGGAGAAAACTCATGAATGTGCTTTGTATTTTGGTAGAAATTCAAAGAGACCTATCCAAGGTACTCAACTTATTTTGGGTATAACATTGCACATGTCTGATAGATCCTAGTGTTCACCAAAATTAGAAGTGAATGGACCATTCCAATGACACAGAAATCACTAGTTCCCCCTGAGCAGAAATTATTTCTTTGAAGATTTATTTGAGTGTAGCTATATCAAGTGCTTCTTTTGCCCTATGTTTGACATCGGTATGTTCAGCACAGACATGTACCTAGAAGAAACTTACACGTAAGTGTTTTCTCATGTTTAAACCTTGTAAATGATTTAAACCACTGAAAACTTTGACCTGTAAATATTGCATATATAGACTGAACCAAAGACACTAGTAATATGCTCAAACACCCCTTTATATCCCATATGGCCTCTTCACCATAGTAGTATAGTACTTTATGGGGCAAAATAGAGAAAAGAACAGTAACGAAAAGTACTTCCTTACGTCAAAATATTCTCTTTTCATTTTCTGGACAGACCCGTCCAATTTCAATCTGCAACAACAAGTGTAATGCCGGCTCTAATAAGGTGAATATTGAAGGGAAGCCATTTTGTTGCTATGACTGTCTTCCGTGTCCGGAAGGAAAGATTTCAGATCGGAACGGTAGGCTATGGAGAAGGAAACATTTTATCTGTGCTTTAAAATATGTACACATGCTACAGGTACACATTTGTTATTCAGCTAGGCTGAAAACTATGTACATGTATAACAAGATATGAGGCTGTCGCCTTTAGGTTGTGTGTGTTTTTGTTTTTTTTAATGAGAAGAATGTGGTGTGTTATATTACTCAGTTCCACAAGTCAGGACAATTTTCTTTCCACCACTACATATCTTTGAAAGCTATGCGCTCTTCCAAGAGGTTTCACAGGTGTGGAGGATGATGTCTCTCACAGCAGTAGGGGGGAGAGATCACCTTTCATCTCTGCCCCCCCCATGGCGTTGGGAGGGTGTGAGCATTGTGAGGTAATAAATTTCTCCTGACTCCCCCTGCCAATTATTATATGACTTGAGGAAAATGTGAGGAAACCATGTGAGATCTGGAAACTAGAACCTTCAAGGATGTTCTCAAATCTGGCCTGCCTGCCTGCCTGCCTGCCTGCCATGGAATATGAAGAGGAGGGAGGTTCTAGATTTCCGAGATCCTCTCCTACTGCCCACTGGAGGAACTGTGCTTCAGTAACTCCAATCCTATCTCTCAGGTAGATTCCAGATAGTGATGCTTTCCAAACTGTGTGTAAGGACACATTAGTGTGTCGACTGCAGTGTGTAGGTGTGTCGCTGTCACCATCCTGGGCTGAGATAGACTCCTGTGAGGGCAGTGGACCATGCTTGGGTAGAGAAACTGACTTTCCTGCAGCCACTGCCACCACTGTCTGAGCTGAGAAAGACCTCGGCGAGGGTGGCGGTTAGCTAGTTTAAACTCCAGTTTGCTAGTAACTAACCCCTTATAAAACATATAAGAGATACGGATACATACATAAATTATAATAACAAAATTTATGGAGGTGCAACATATCTCATGAAAACCTTTCATTAATATTTTTAAACTATATGCTTTATTATGTATGTATGTATGTATGTATGTATTTACTTATGTTTCATAAAACAATTGCACTTTCACAAAATTTTGCACGTCTAAAGAGTGTGTCACCACCATGCAAAGTTTAAAAAGCTCTGCTATATGGCGTATCACAAGGTGACATTCAATCTCAGTGCTATCCCAGTGCTATTCAAACCACTTGGCAAGATCATCTGGAGGCACAGGGTAAGTATTCATCTATTGCATCTGAATTCATGTCCAGCTGAACTATTCAGGGCCGTAAAAGGTTCAGTGGAGGCACCCTTCCCGTGAATCTTATTTTAGGCCCTTCAGCAGTTTGCTATGATGCTTTTAACGATCACTTCATTTGTAAAATATCTTGGATAAGAGATGATTTACATGCCATCGTTGCAGCAGCAGTTGGTAATGGGGTGTCCAGCTACTCTAAGGGTATGATTACCCTGGATCAGTTTCAGTTGATGAGTACCATTTATGTGGACAAGCTGCTATGCCAAGTAAAGAAGGCAACTTTTCCTTTTTATCTCTGTCCTTCTTGGTTGGTCATCCAGGGAGGAGGTGAAATTAGATCTTCACTACGATATATTCTTAAAGCACCTCTCAGGGAGGGAAGTTTTCCATCTTGTCCAAAAGAAGTGGTGGTACAACCTCCTCTTAAAAAAGCCCTCTTCGAACCGTCTGGACTTAAACAATTATAGACCAATATAGACTAGTATCAAATTTTCCTTTTTTAGGCAAGGTGATTGATAGGACAGTTGCCTCCCAACTTGTAGCAGTCTCGGATGATACAAGTTATCTAGACCCATTACAAATTGGTTTCAGACCAGGATATGGAGTTGAGATGACTATGGTCACCTTAGTGGATGACAGCTCAGGTAGATGCCACAGCCAAGAGTGCTAGCAGCTTTGGTTGGTACGCCAGCTGTGCCCCTTCCAAGAGCTGGAGGACCTAAAGATAGTAGTGCACACACTGGTAAGCTCAAGGCTGGACTTTTCAATGCGCTGTACGTTAGGCTACCTCTGTACCAAATTCGGAAATTTCAGTTAGATCAAAACAAAACTAGTAAGTCAGATTACTTACTGGTCGATTTATGAATGAGCATTTCACACCCATTTTAAAGTTACTTCACTGCCTACAAGTTGTTTTCCAGGCAAAGTACAAAGTGTTGTTTCTTAACTTTAAAACCCTCCATGGTTTGGCTCCAGGTTACCTGCAAGATCTCCCCCTCCCATGTAATCCACCTTGCACACTCAGGTCTTCTGGAAAAGATTTACTTCAACTAGCCAGGACTAGACTTGTAATGCTCATCCTAGAGCTGGAGGACCTAAGTTCAAGAATCTTTTCATCAGCTCCTCCTACACTATGGAATGACCTGCTGGAAGAGATTTGACAGCTGAATACACTGTGCAAATTTAAAACAACATTAAAGACCAATCTCTTCCAGCAGGCCTATCGAGATGATTATAAATTAAGAATTTTTACAATGAATTTTAAATATGTATTGACTGTTTTCTTTAGGTATTTGCATTATTAGTCCTTTTAAGCTGATTTTATGCAGATTAACTATTGTTCTTAAATGAAGCTCAGTTTCTTAACTGATATATGTTATAGGTTAATCTGTTGTTCCCCATCTCAGTCCATTGGGAGAAGTGAATAAGAAATCATCATCATCATTTTTCATTCATTCATTATCATCATTCATTATTATTTCCTGAGTAGATATTTGTGTTTTCCTCCAGATATGAATGACTGCTTCCCGTGTGAGGAAGATGAGTATCCAAACAATGACAAGAACTTTTGCATCCCAAAAGATACAGGCTTCTTGAGTTATGAAGAATCTTTGGGAATCAGCTTGGCCACTCTTGCAATTCTCTTTTCTTTCATTACAGCTTTTGTGCTTTGGATCTTCACTAAGCACTCAGACACTCCCATAGTCAAAGCCAATAACCGCAATCTCAGCTATGCTCTCCTCATTGCCCTCCTGCTCTCCTTCCTTTCTACTTTCCTGTTCATTGGCCAGCCTCGGAAGGTGACCTGTCTCCTTCGACAAACTGCTTTTGGAATCATCTTCTCAGTGGCTGTTTCATGCCTATTGGCCAAAACCACCATTGTGGTTCTAGCTTTCCAGGCCACTAAACCAGGGTCAAAGATGAGGAAATGGTTGGGGAGGAAGCTGGCTAGCTTCATGGTTATTTTGTGCACTCTGTTTCAAGCCACTCTTTGCATTGTGTGGTTGGCAACCACTCCTCCATTCCCAGATGTTGACACACACTCAGTGAGGGAAGAAATTGTCCTGGAATGTAATGAAGGTTCAGTTGTCCTGTTCTATTGTGTCTTGGGCTTCATGAGTATGTTAGCCATTGTCAGCTTCATGGTGGCTTTCTTAGCTAGAAAGTTACCAAGCAGTTTCAATGAAACCAAATTTATCACCTTCAGCATGTTGGTTTTCTGCAGTGTTTGGTTGACCTTTATTCCTGCCTATTTGAGCACCAAGGGGAAATACATGGTAGCTGTGGAGGTCTTCTCCATCTTAGCGTCTAGTGCTGGTTTACTGATCTGCATCTTTTCCCCCAAATGTTTCATTATTTTGGTATGTCCTCATTTAAACAAGTCAGCACACCTAATAAGAAGGGGCTAGGTAGAGTCTAAGTATGAATTGACTTATGCAGTTACCTCTATTACACGTTACATGGAACCAGATTTCCTCCAGTCATGACTGACTCTTTGCTATAATCGTTGGATATGAAATAATCAATTTAATCTAAGATTAAGCACAGTTTAGTATAATATATTTGTCAAGACTGTGAAAGCCCAGTTCCATTTCTAATGTGATTTTAGGTCCTGAATCAGTACTTTGGATGTCATACCATGCAGTTCTGATCAGAAGCCTCATTAATAAACCATCATACTTTTATTTCAGCCAACAGGCCATTAGGCACAGGGTATATATAAACATATAAAACATTAGAAAAAAGAAAAAAAAAACACTGTAAAACAATTATTCATAACACACTCGCAATGCATAAATATGTTCATACATATATACATATACATATATCATTACAAGATACATATACAGAGTCACTCACAAATACATTAGGAGATACTAAACCATATAACACTAAGACAAAGTGAATATTTATATGAGTATTTAAAGAATAAAAGACGGGTCTGTTTGTTTTACTTGGGTCATGATCCTACGAGTTTTAACAGCAGAGAGGAAAAACTTAGCCGCTGCTTCTGTTTTACTTTTCTCAGAATCGTTTAACAGATACGCCAGGTACCAATTAATAGGTCTACCTGGAAACTTAAGCAGAAGGGGTGAAATTAATCTTAGCCTCTCATTCTTGTAAAAAATACAAGAAAATAGGACATGCTCTAGAGACTCAACATAACCTTCACCACAAGGACAAACCCATTCGAGGTAAGGGGTTCCCTTAAAGCGACCTTCTAGCAAGGCAGAGGGGATAACATTAAATCTTGCTTTAGTAAACACAGCTCGGATTTTGGGATGGTCAAATTTTGTAAATAATGTGCCTCCCTCTCAAAATTAAACTGCAACCCTAAGCTAATGGGGGAGCAGATAGTACGGGCAGAAGATAAAGAGTATTGTATATCAATATCTTTTACACGACGTACCAAAATCTGCTGCGCCCTGGGCAAATCATGTGTAATGAGGAAGTTGTTTGAGAATCACACTCTCTGCAATTTTTCCTTGATGTTTTTAGACCAAAGGGTGGTATAATTGTCTCTCATTACAAGATATAAATATCCTGACTCAGAGCCAGCATAGAAAAGTTTAAGCCAATACTTTAGGGCCCACGTCCAGGCAGTACATTCAACTGAATGACAGCCCGCTTCAAGCCGTAGAACGGCTGATGGTACACAGTTGGGCACCCCAAACAATTTTCGAAGATAAGCAGAGAGAATCTGTTCTAATGCTACAGAGAAACCTTGGATCCAAATAGGGATCCCAAATGACAGTTGTGGCAAGACCTTAGCCTGGAACACCCTAAGTGCAGCCGGTAAAAATTGGCCTCCTTTAGTGTAAAAAAATCGAACTAATGCCTTAATACTATTATTGGCTGACTGAATAGCAGCAGACCGCTGGGATACCCAGCCACATGTGGATTGAAATATTACTCCTAAATACTTGAAATGTTTAACTTGCTCTAACTTATGTCCGTTCATGACCCAGTTAGACCGACCTTGGATCTTGGAAAAGACCATGATTTTAGTTTTAGTATAATTAATGATTAAGCAATTTTCTTCACAGTAACCCCCAAAAGCTCTCAGCATTTGTTTCAAACCTATTTTAGAAAATGAGAGGAGAACTGCATCGTCTGCATACAGCAATAACGGAATGCTAACCGAGCCCAGTTTGGGTGAATGACGGGCTTCTGAATTGATAAAGGCTGAAAGATTGTTAAGATATAAATTGAATAATGAAGGTGCCAAAATGCAACCTTGACGCACACCCTTATCAACAAAAATAGATTTTGTAAGATTACCCTGGATGCCACATCTCACTTGTATAGTCGTATTTCTATACAAGTTCATGATTAACCATAATAATCTCCTATCAATCGAGGAGGCGAGAAGTTTAATCCATAGTCTCTCTCTTGGGATTAAATTGAAAGCTGACTTCAGATCGATAAATGCAGCATATAAACCCTTACTTTGAGAATTAGAATATTTCTCAACCAAATGGTTCAAAACCAGGCAGTGATCGTAAGTTGACTTACCCTTCCTAAAGCCAATTTGTTCATTACCAATAATGTTCTCATTCTCTATCCATTCAGAAAGACGATTGTTAAGAAATCGACCGTAAAGTTTACCCACAACTGAAAGCAGATTTATAGGACGATAATTGGATGGATCGTTCCTAGCTCCCCTCTTGTAAATAGGGACTATGATTGCTTTTGACCAGCTAGTAGGTAATCTAGCTGTCTGATTGATAAGAGTAAAAAGAGAGGCAAGTAAAGGTGCCCACCATGCCCACCTTGCTTTCAAAAGCTCGGGCAAGATTAAATCAGGCCCTGGAGCTTTTCCAGTTTTAAGCTGAGTGATTAGTATTTTTAATTCTTCTTGGGATACAGGAGGCCACTGGGGAATATCCAGGGAATCTAAAAAGGATGAGTTGAACTCATTGGGGATAACAGAAACCTGGTCCTCACTATCACTATACAGTATGGAAAAATAGTCCTCCCACACATTTATGGGGATGTTACAAGGGGGGAGCCACCAATGTTTCCTATCATCCCTGTGACTGTGGCCCAAAAAAGCTTAGTGTTTTTTTGTAGGGAAAAATTTATTAGTGATGTCCATTGCCTTTGGAGTGCCTCTTTCTTTTCCTTACCAAAAGTGATTTATAATGTCTTCTGGCGATGTAATAGGATTGAGGCAATGACTGGCTATTATCTCTCCTATATTGAATGTACATATTCCTTAGGTGAGCTCTAGCTTCAGCACAGGCTTTATCAAACCAGGGGGCCAATCTTTTGTGCTTAAAGTTTCTAGGTCTCCTCTCTGTGGACCTCAGCGATGTTGCCAACGTTGTGAAGAGTTGAGAGTAATTCTGTAGGGCATCTTGCACCTCAATAATCTGGTTCTTAAGCCCCAGACGCTGTGCTGAGTTAAGAAGTGCTGAAATCTCTCCATGGAGATTTTCTGTCCACCATAGCCTTTTCTATCTAAGCACCATGGCTGAATCATTAAAATGAGGTTGTATCTGAGAGTGAATATTAGAAAAGGTCTCAAAAGAGAGGAAAAGAGGGAGATGATCACTGTCAAGCCAGGTACCTACAGAAAATCTAACTATACGGTCAACAAGGGCATCGGAAACTAGTGCGTAATCAATAGTACTACTACCTTTTGCTGATATATATGTGTACTCGCCACATGGGTCAAATAAAGAATTCCCAAAGCGCTCAACCATCTGAACAAAGCATATGCCAGCAAAATTAATCCCCTGATCTTTAGAATGTCTATCAATATTCAATATACATTCCTCCATCTCTTCTAAGCACCAAGCATGGGAAGAAAAAAGAGCCTCATTATTATGGCCGATTCGGGCATTAAAATCCCCCATCAGGACTAAAAGAGCTGAGGGGAATTGTCCCTCTAATTTAACAATATAATTTTCTAATGTTTCCCACACCTTTTTGCTACGATCCCTACTGAGCTTTGGTGGAATGTATACATTTATCATCAACAAACACAGGGTGCCAAAATCAATTAGACAGGCCATTGCAATTGATTCACAATGTGGCAGGCACTTGATAGCGGCTTTGAGCGCTGTAGAAATCAGAATTGCTAGTCCTGCACTTGGTCTTCCTTTACCAGAGGGTGGAATAGCTGGTAAATCAAATATGGTGTATCCATTAAAATCTATTCCAGATGTACACCAAGTCTCTTGAAGAAAGATCACATCAAACTCGTTGATGTAATCTATCACATCAGAATTGTTGATCTTAGAATTCCACCCAGCTATGTTCCAAGATATGCACTTGAATAAAGATTTTGTAGGTGAAAGTGCTTTTGCAATATTAAGGATCAGGGCATCCACCTCAGAGCCAAAATGTTGTACACTTTTAGGTGTTGCACCCTGATGCTTGTATTGTCAGTCAGTTCTTTGTCGCTGTTTCCATTGTCCCTGTTCATTATCAAAAACGGCCCCTTTGTCCAGAATACACTCACTACCCTGGGTATCTTTCACAGCTGTCTCTTGATCTCTTGTTGATACGTCAGTGATGCTTGGAGGTGACTGTATATCCATGTCAAGAGCCATTTGAAGACAGTTGCAAATATTATTTGCCTTTGGATTCTTCATCTCAAGCCAATCAGTGATCTTATGATTCTTGTTCTTAGGTATTGTTGTTTTAATTCTCAGGATGGAAGAATTTGACAATCTCTGTTCGTTCTTCCCCTGTAGACTAAGTAAAATTGCTCTCAAGGAAGTTAGCCTATCAATGATATCAGACTGAGCTACTGAGGGCAACGTTTGAAATGTATTCATGAGAGGCTTCTCTTCAGCAGTGATTGAGTCATTAAAAGAGAATGACTGACCTTTTAGTTCAGAGGGTATGCAAACAATTTGTTCCTCGTGCCAGGGATGATTTGAACTGGATACTGTATCTCCTAGATCAATAAGGTTATCATTCGTGTTGTCGTTTATGTTACTATAAGGAGTTAACCTGGGGGCAGTAGGTTTAAATAAGGGCATTGGTGGAGCTTTGTTCCAAAAAAACCGAGAGATTAGAAGACCTCTATTTAATAGATGGTTCCTTAGAAGGAATACTTTTCTAGCTGTGTGTTCATTTGAAAAGGTCACTACAGCTCTCGCATGTTTGTAGTTATAGAATAAGTATTCCACGTGAACAATGTCGTTGGGGGTGAAAACCCCACAACCGTTATATCCTAGGATATGTAAAAGATGGTCCTTACGCACTTTCTGGGATACCATACCAACTGGTTTAGGATAATTGCTAATGACCAATTTACACTTCATTAGTACTATGTTCCAATTATTATTATTATTAGAAATGACCTGAGATGTTAGTGGATCTATCGTTAGGGAAGGTTTCTTCTTAGGATGCCACAAGCCTTTCTGCAGGACTTTGTCCCAGGGATCCTGGGAATCTATGTCTCCAATACCACAACATAGAAGCTGTGATGAAACCAGCGGATTTTCAATAGACGGCTGTTTATGATCAGAGTGAGTTACCACTTTATCACTCAATACCTGAAATTTGACAGATCTCTTGTCTTTATTATTTATCGAGTTAGTCAGTTTTATGGGATTTCTTTTATTGTACTTTGACTTCTTTTCACATGAAGTTTGTTCCCTAATGGGAAGTTCCCTTTTACTAGGGCACGGTAAATTCATATCTGAGATTAGCGGCTTGGTTTCAGATTCAGAATTTAGCTTTACCAAGGATTCAGCAATAACTGTCAGTAAAGCATTGCATTCAGAGAGGAAGGACTTGATTGATTGTAAGTCTTTGTTTATATTGATGACCTGTTTGGTAAGGTTTGAGAGTTTCTCTTCTTGCCATTCCTCCTGAAGTGATCTACATTGCTGCCTGACGCCCTCAGATTTATTTCCCTTCGAGGTCTCTAGATAATTCCTTTTCTCCATGTTATTGAGTGCTTAGGATTCTCAGTCTTTTTATCAAAAGCTGAGTCGATCACTGGGCTTATATGACCCACATCATGAGGGTCAAAAAGGATTTGTGGTCCAAGGACCAGTCAACAACAGAATTAGAGGACAGTTCTGGGTCTATATTTTTTATCACTACAGTTGGTGAAACATAGGCAGAAATTTCCTTTTGTAATATTCCATGTTGTTGCATTACACCCTTGCACTCAGCCTTCTCAGCAGTAGCAATTTCGGCTGCCAAATCTATTCCACAGTTGTTTGGAGAAACACATAAAAGCTGTCCATGTCTTTTGTTTGTATATTTGATTCTACAGCTGAAGGAAAGTAAGTAGTGATTTTAGCTTGTTTTCTTTTTTTTACAAGGGAGAAGGTTTGATTCATTAGGGTTTAAAGGAGTGTAACCCAGATTTTTATAACCCTTTCTTGTCAAAACCACCATTGTAACTTCTAGATTTAAAGATCAAAGAAGAAAACTTCTTATGTTAGATAATTCAGACCCTTCCCTTTTTTCTAGCTTTTTTTATTTGTTTTGAAATCAGCTGTAATTTTATTTTTCAGAAGAATTAGAATTAGAATTAGAAATCATACTGTCCCTTTAACTGGTCTAGCTCAACTGTTTAACTACTTTCAACACTTTCAACTCTTACAGCGAAATAATTAGTGAATTCTTTTTGGTAGCAAATATCACTTATCTTACTTGTTGTTGTTATAATATGTTCCTCTTCAATATCTCAAAGGATTGTATCCAAGGGAGTAAATTAAGATCAGCTATTCTCCAAGTCACTTCGTAGCCTTCTCCCATGAAAATCCACAACCGATAGCTCTTCAGATATGGAAGACTTCACCCCATTAATGTTTCTTCTCTTTTTTGGGTATTCTGTCTTTTAAATTGCCTTGTCCTGGTGGTTTATTTTCTGCTGGGTCTCATGCTCGGCTACCAGATATCGTCTTGGAAAACAAATTAGTATCCTTCAAAGGTTCCTCCTCCTCCTCCCACAAACAGTAGGAGCCGTCAATATGAACACACATGCAAACCCATCCAGAAGCCTCATTGAAATGTGTACCCTTCCATTCTCAAGTATTGGGAAATCTCATGTTTTGGGAAATATCCAGAACTTGTGTCTGTTAGTTTTATGAAATGAATAAAGGGCCAAAGTCACTTTTTCTGAGATCAATCCTTTCATAGATTCGACAGGAAATTTCATGAAACTTGCTGGGGCAGTGGGACTTTCTTTTCATGTTGTTTTTAAAAATAATGTAGGATTAAAGAGACAGTGAAGATAGACCACACAACATGGCAATTAGAGAGGCAGCAACCAGATTGAGAATAGACACTTTCAATATCACTAGTGACATCACAGACATAACCACAAAAATTCCAAATGTTCCATAAGAGCTTTTTGAAAAATATTTTTATGCCCCCTAATCTATCATAATGTTTATTAAATCTATTTCATAGATTCTTTTTTGTCCTAGAGTCCTCCTTTTCTCCTTCCTCCTTAGAAAATCAACTTCCAGAAGGTCTGTCATATTCGAAGACCATGAGATACATTAATATCTAAAATAAATATGATGAATGGTGATCATTTCCTCCAAAATTGCCTTCTTTAATTTGTTTTCTTGTTGTTCTTATTTTATATGCCAGTTTAAACTAAGAGTTCTGTTGTCAAGATTTCATCCAATCAACTGAGAAATTAGATTCCCTTGTGTCGTTGTCATGCTTTCCAAACGCAACCTATATTCATACTACATTAAAGAATAATGTTAACAGAGTTTCTTGTGTTGCAACTGTTCATGCGAGCCTTCAAATGCAGGTGATTTCCAAGTGCCAGTCTGGAAGTCCCTGTTAGGAGCTGTACATCCCCACACTTTGATATGCTCTGATTGGCAAATATTAATTGGCTTTAAATTAAATGATGTACACTTATGGTGGAAAAGCCATGTGGAAAAGGGATATTGGCTGGAAAGATGCGCAAAAGTGGGTCAGAGGTGGCCTCAGCATGGCCAGGTCATATGTTTGCTGTGGATTAGCTAGGAAGGCTTGACTTAATGGCTCTGAGCTAATCCTCTCAGCTGCCTGACCTCAGAAAACAATAGGCAAAGAAACTGCTGAGGCGCAGCAGGCAATCACCTGAGGTGTGCACATTTCCAAATGAAACCTTCCTCAGTCACCTTACCCAATGAAGACATTGAGAGGCTGTCAGGACACCCATCAATATTTTATCACCTAACAGTAAGACCATCACCCCATTCCAGACCTCATTGTATTGTTGCAAACTCCAAGTTTACTTTGCTGGAGAGCCATTTAAACCCATGCCCTCCCCAGAGAAATGGAGTACAAAATCCCCTGGTTTTGGGCAATAAGGCGAAATACCTCAAATGCTCAACATCACTATGTCACTTTGAACTCTGGTTTATATTTCCCTTAGATGCAAAACTACATTGCATCGCTGTTGCATCGCTGTTCTTCTGGACTGTAAATATCACCCAAACCCTGAACTTCACTATCAGCCTTTCCTTCCTTTTCCTTTGGGTAGAATAGTGTGATTGTTTGCATCTTCCATGTGATTGTTAATTTGCCCAGTAAACCACATTTTAGTTTACTTTTGAATCTCTGGCTGTTTCTTCCCTGCAGAAGACCCTTTGAAGATTGGTGTCAAGGATGTCATTAGGTTACCCCCCTCTCTCAGTCCTCTTAATTTGAGTGAATAATTCCCCACATTTGAACAGAGGTACTGGCATTATGGATGGGCCTCTGAGTCACCCACATTTTGGGGTTGCAGGATTGGTAGAGTAACACAGGCAACACCCTGTTTTTCTTTCCTGTCAGTCAATGCACCTGGCTGTTCCAGGAATCATTCCCTATCTTGCAGTCTATTGGTATAGAGTCCAAAGAGTTAGGGCAAAATACAGTCAGGAACATACAAACCAGAATCCTTAGTCCTTAAGGTTACAGGGACAATTAAAAGGTAGAACCTCATAACCCCCAGTTTGTGTGGGCTGCATGCCATTTTGTGTTAGGTCAGTGTACTTTTTGTTAGGATGGGCAGGAAGCCCAAAGCCCAAAGCCCTCTTGTGTGTAGCCCTGCATGGTAGTTCCCTGAGAGGCTTATGGTTAGTGCATCGTGTGTCGTGGCAACTGATAGCTTTGGATATTATAGGCATCATGTGTGTCAGTGACTGGCCCTGCATTTAAGCACTTCTCCTGGACTTGGAGGAGGGAGCCCTCAGCTCAAAAAAAAAAAAAAAAAAAAGGACAGTAAGTCAGGGCTTAGACAGGACCCAGATCCTTCAGTCCTCTGTAGCTTGGCCAAGCAGCACCTTGTTCCTCAGAGTTCTCTTCAGAGTTCCTCATATTCTCTTTGATAATTTTCTCTTTCTCTTTTCTGGAAACTGAATTGGACAAGTTTGCTAAATTGAACACCCAACCAAGTGATTAGCTGATGAGATTAACAGAAGATAGTTCTCAACCTAACCTTTCTTCTAAGCACCCCATATCTCATCCTCCAAAATTCACCAAAGTGAAGGTGTATGGAACCTTCCTAGAAAAATCAAACTCTGTGACTCCACTCTGGGAGTTACATTTTTTGGGAGGAATTATTAGTGGATGTAACCCCCTATACTTTCATATGGTTTACTTTACAAAATATAATTTAAATTTCAAGATATATTAATTGGCTTTGATATAAAAATGTACCCTAATGTGCCTGGAAGACCATGCTGGAAAGAGGAAGAAGTTGGCCAAACTCATTCACTACAAAGGTAGGTCAGAGATCCCCTCAGCCAGGTCATTGTCAGGAAGTCACCAGGTAACTGCAGGGAAGATAGGGTTAAACTAGCCTTAACGACTCTGCCTTTCAGGACAATAGTATCTGGGAAGTTCCCACCAAACCGCTGATTGTTTCAACCCCTCTTCCCACCGATGTGCAAATCTCTCTATTGTCCTCATACCTGTCCAGCTATTAAAAGAGCTAACACAATGTTTATTAGCCCTTTCATCATCTAATACTAAAACTGGTAACCCATTACTGACCTCATTGTCCATTCTGAAAACTCCAATGTTTACTTGGTGAGAGAACCATTCACACCCTTGCCCTCTAGGCAGACATTATCTATATAAACCCCAGATTCTGTCCAGCTCAGATGCAGCCTACCTTTTGCTGGGTGTCACACTGTCATTCTGATTCCTGATCAAGTACTCTTCTTAGATGTGAGTCTAAGCCATATTGCTGTTTCTTTGCTGCTCTCTGAGACTAGTAAATATTATATGTTTTCCAAATATGTTATCCATCTTGTTATCCAAAATATTTCCTCCCTTTTTCTCTCAGTTAGCTTTGTATGAGTACTTGACTGCTTGGATTTTGTGTTCAATAAAACAGATTTGAACCTATTCTTGAATCTCTAGCAGGTTCTTCCCTGTGAAGGCCTGGCTAACATTGGAAAAATCTCACAAGGTTACCCCCCTCTTGCGGGCCTCCCAATATGAGCTAATATTCCCCATTTTTGCACATCACGGGTGGACACCTGAGTCACCTATATTTTGGGGTAACAATCTGAGGTAACCTGATATTGTACTTCACAGTGTTAACAACAGTAACTGATCATGTACCGTCCTTAGATACAAGTCAAAGCTGCATCACCGCTTCTTTGCTACTCTCTGAGACTGACAAATATTACTCACTACACTCTTAATCTTGCTATGCAAAGCCTTTCTTCCCTTTTTCCTTCAGTTAGCCTGGTGTGCATACTTGACTGCTTGGATCTTGTTTGCATATAATGAACTCCCCCAGTAAAATACATTTGAATATACTTTGAATCTGTGGCTGATTCTTCCCTGCAAAGCCCCTGTAAACTTTGGTGGAAATATCTTGCTAGGTTACCATCCTCTTTTAGGCCTCCCAATCTGAGCTAATATTCCCCATTTTTTCACAGAAGTATTAGCATTGCAGGTGGACCCCTGAGTCACCCATATTTTGGGGTAACAATCTGAGGAAAGCTGTTATTGTATTTCACAGTGTTAACAACTTTAACCACGTCTTGCAGATGGGCCCTGGATAATGTTAGTGAACTTCAAGGCATTTGTTCAGATCATCTGAAGAGTCTTTCTCATCTTGAAAAGAGGATACCGGAAGCACAAGATCTGAAAGAATATTATCTGATTATTTCATGGTGTGCAGTAAAGAAAAAAGAAGCTGTTTGCAAATATTAAATGAAAGGGGTAGAAGAAGCCTATTTTGATTCCTCCATCTTGGTTGATGTTTTCATTGGATTTTAAACTTTCCCATTTAATAAACCTGGCCCACTACACAGGTAGGGTCAATATTTTCCCCCTTTACAAATGCAGGTGCAGCAAAGGAGGAAAGTTTTCTTTCCTCTTTCTACTTGTTTGCTACTTGGCTTGCCCTGGTCTGCTTTTCACTACAAGTCCATATGTTCTTCTTATTCTTTCAAAGATAAGCACAGGTGATCTCAGCTGAGAGATGATTAATATGTTTTCTTCTCCAATCTTGCAATGTCAAGAAAAACATGTGCTGATCTGCCATGTAGTTATCCAAATGACTCTACTACTTCTCTTCATTCCCTGCAGAGTTTTGGTACACAAAGGAAAACAATGAACTCAGTCAGAAGAATGTTATTAATATATTTGGTGGTAATCAGAGCAGAGACACAGCTCCACTCATTCCATACACGCCTGTTGTTTGTCTGCAAACCAGTCACTCAGTGACTGCTGTTGTGTGATTGTTTTATTCAGAAAGGCTCATACGGTATCAGGTGAAGTGAAGCATCAGTGAAGTGAAGCCTGGAAGGTAGACTTCCATCTGAGATGATTCTCTTCAGGGTGACCCTGATAGCTTTGCTGCCTCAAGCGGCATGGCATATTTCCATTGCCAAATGTGCCACTGGTAATCCTCCTTCTCTTGAGCACCAGCATTATCGTTCAGGAGATCTCTTCATTGGTGCCATTATGTCTCAGATCTACCGATTCACAGAACTGGTGACATACTCAAGACATCCATTTGAAGAACAGCTTGATCAGCTAATGTACGCAACATTCATTCTTAATCATTCAGTGTCTGTGGTTCATCTTCATATCCCATATTGCATGTCCATTTCACTCAGCTTTATTTGAGTGGTGGTGGTATGGTTACTTCTGTTGGCTATGGAAAACATTGTGGCACAGGAATGCCAAGGCTCATCTTCCAGCTTGTTTCTTAGGTATCAACATTGTGCCCTGACAAGAACCCTACCACCACTTTGTTTTAACCTGTGAAGTTGGAGTTCACATAATTTTACCTGCCAGGTTCATTTCATTTTTATTAAGGTTACTTGGGTGGAGAATGAGAGTTAGAAAGGCAGCCTATTTCTTTCTCTGACATAAATCTGTCACTGCTCTTATCATCTTTGTTATTTTTATTTCCTGTGGAAGATCTCCATTCCCTTTTTAACTTCCCATCAGTGCCTTCTTTGTCATAGAGGGGCCACACGGTCTTTCTCTTTGGAGGGTGTTCTCTGCTTTTTCTTCTCATCTCAAGACAGATCAGAATCATTGCACTTTAGTTTAGCTCACCACAGTGGCTTCTTGGTAGGGAGATTACAAAGAACAGGCTAGACGCAGTCCTTCCTTACTGAGAAAAGAACAAAAATGGAATCAGAAAGAATGCATTCGCAAATTAGAGCAAACAACTTGCATAATGGTCACAAGGACTTTCTCCCTAGGAACATATTAACTCTTTTGTCCTTTCTTATTTACCATCAAGTCACCTTTCAGTTATACTGACCCTGTGAAAGAGGCATTGGAGGGCCCTGCCTCCTCAATGGCATCAATCCATCTGTAGTGTGGTCTTGTTCTTTTCCTACTGCCTTCCACATTAGTGAGCATTATTGTCTTTTTCCATGAACCACTTGGCCCACAATATGGCCATAGTACAACAATCTCTGTTTAATCATCTTGCCTACTAGGGAGAGTTTAGGCCTGGTTTGCATAGAAATCAGAAATATTACTGCATAGATTATTCTTACTTTGGTATTTAATGATATACTGTTATACATGAGGATGTTATCTAGTTTGGCCATGCCTGCCTTTTCAAGTCCTACTCTTCTTTAGATTTCTTTATCTAAAGAAAGAATCTTATGTAAACATGCTTTATTTACTAGCTGCTTCACACAACAGTTGAAAACATCTCTTGGTTTTTTCTCTACTGGGTACTAAGGGCTTTGTCACAGTAGTAAAGCATAAAGCAAAGTAATAAAGCATGACAAAGTAATAATATAACATCTCCAGGAACAATGACACTATTTACCATGACAAATTCTTTTCATAGGTTCTATTATCAAAACTACCAGCACATCCTGGCCTTCGTATTTGCTGTCGAGAAGATCAATGAAAAACCCCATTTCTTACCTAATATCACTCTCGGCTTTCATATCTATAACAACTATTTCTTGGCAGAATGGACCTATCACACTTCCTTGGAGATTGTCTCTATGAATGACAGATTCATTCCTAACTACAAGTGTGATGGCCAGGACTATGCAGTATCAGTTATTATGGGGCCTAGCCATCTCCTTTGTCAACTTGTGGCAGACATTCTGAATCTTTACAAGGTTCCACAGGTAAGAAGCTGATGATACTTTGGAAAGAAAGTACTCATGTGTACAATTTTGGCCATTTAAAATGCTTTAATGTGGTTTGACACTAGAAATCAATAAAGAAAAATATAGGCAGCCTTTTATATAATTTCTAGGTGAAATTTTACCAAAGAAAGCAGTCAGTTCTGTGCTGTCAAAGTTTCCTACTACTAGTGGGTTAAGCAACGGACATTTACGTTGCCTGTGTTAAAAGATCCCATTGTCAATCCTGTAAGATTTTGTGTCTATTGTGGGGGAGGCAACTTGTTCCTGTCCTTTTTAGTCAACAAAGTAACTTGGCCTGATCAACAAATGTGTTTACCCGGGGGGGGGACAAATGTCAGAATATAGCATTTCTACCATTATGTGCACATAGTGAAGTGAAGACACAAAAATTTTGGAAATCTGTGCTATAATGTTATCTGCTTCTCTTTGGTTAGCTCATATATGGAACCGCCCCAACAACCAATAAAATCAACCAAGCATCTTTCTTTCACTGGATGTTCCCAAATGACCATCACCAGACTCAAGGAATCCTCCAGTTGCTCTTGCATTTCAGTTGGACCTGGGTTGGAGTAGTGTATCTGCCTAATGACAGTGGCGAAAGGTTCATACACAGCATACTTCCCATGTTTTCAGAGAAAGGTGTTTGCTTTGACTTTATACAAGAACTCCCTTTAGAGACTTTTTCCACACACATATGGAATATGGTGGAAGCATATTCTAAAGCCTATGAGGAAATGTTGAGAAGAACTGCCACCATTGTGATCGTACATGGAGAAAATCAGGTCATGTTATTGTTTAGAATCCTTTCTGGCTTTGATAATTGCCCTGACATTTCAAGAAGAAGCAAAGTTTGGATTATGACAGCCCAGATGGAATTCACGTCAGTTCCCTTTGCAAGAGATGTTAACCTAGACTTCCTTCACGGTGCAATCTCCTTTGCGGTTCCCTCAAAGAACATAGCAGGATTCCAGGAATTTCTTCAGACAAGGAACCCCACTTCAGAAAAAGAAGATGGCTTTATGCACCTCTTTTGGGAACTGGCATTCCAGTGCTCCTTCTCTAGCACTGCTTCAAATGAGAACATTGCAAATACTTGTACTGGGGAGGAGAAGTTAGAAACACTCCCCAGTTCTGTCTTTGAAATGAGTATGACTGGCCAGAGCTACAGTGTCTATAATGCGGTTTATGCTGTGGCCCATGCTTTGCAAGCCATGCTTTCGTCCAGATTCCTTTTCAGAGCAGGAGGTGATGATAGCAGAAAGATGCTACTGACTCACCAGATTTGGAAGGTTAATATCATACATACACTGTGTGGGAGAATATGTAAGAAGGTGTGTTGTGTGTAGATTTTGGTGTGTCTGTCAAGACTGCAATACTGACCTCTGAGTTTTAGGTATACTCTAACTTCTCATATTCCTGTCTGCTCTTCTCTCTTTGATCTATAACTGGTATTTGTCACCATAGCTATGTTGTGAAGCTGCTCAGAATAGAGAGTTATCTGGCTGTGATTATAAACAAATGAGTTTAAATATTAATTTTCAATTTTTTTAAAAATAAAGTATATAGTGCCCTTTGGAGGAGTATAGTGTAAGAAAGCCCGAGTGGTGCAGTGTTTGGGTGATGGACTTCAACCCTGGAGACCAGGATTCAATTCTCCACTTGGCCATGAAAACCCATAGGGTGACCTTGGCTGTACCACACACTCTCAGCCCCATGAAAACCCATGATAGATTTGCCTTAGGCTTGCCATATGTTAGAAAAGGCTTGAAGGTACACAACAGCAACAATAGTGCCTTCACAAATACAAGTATTTAGTTTACATTTTTCATATATATCAAAAATTGTGTAGTCAGGGGAAAAACTATTGAGAAACAACAACGAGGATATATGGTCAAAAACACATCAAAGTAGCCTAAAAAACACTAAAAACGAATGCACCCCTGGAAAGGAGAGAATAAATAGCTGCATAATAGTGAGCAGAGGAAAATCATCCATACAAAGAGAATGGCAGAATGTCCAGACCTATTAAACAAATTGAAATTGATATTGAAAAAAGAAATAATTCCAAATCTTCAAAAATTGCAATAATTAAAAAAAGGAATACAGTTCTATAATCCTGCTTACTCATTTCTATAGAGAAGAGAACTCTGTTATTTAGGAACGAACATGAATAGGAAGAAGGCCTGAAAGCATCTGATACCTCCAGCTTTGCTTGTACATGTTGTAAGGGTGATGTAGAGGTTAGGGACCTGTATGAAGGAAATTACTTTGTTTTGATTCCTTTTAGCTCCATCATGTTCTTAGAAGTGTCTCCTACAACAACAGTGCAGGAGAAAAGATTTCCTTTGATGAGAATGGGGAAATACAAGCTGGCTTCAACATCATCAACTGGATCGCTGTCAAAAATGAGTCCTTCCTGAGGGTCAAGGTTGGAAAATTGGACCACACATCTCCCCCAGAGAAGCTGTTGAGCATTTCTGCAGATGCTATTACTTGGCCTCAAGTATTCAATCAAGTAGGCTCAGTCCCCATTTCAGCGCACATTAAACAATTTTGTACACACACACACCTGGCTGAATTTGTTAAAATAGTGATAATGAAATTGGTTCCTGGTGTCAAGGTCAGAGACCCAGGTGGCGAGCCAGCCTGGAGAATGGAGTGAGAGAGATAGCAGAGTCCCGCCAGAAGGAGTTAAAACAAGCAATTATTCATAGGCAGTCCATTTACCTAAGCCAGAATGACAAGTGAAAGCCATAGTCAGAGTCCAAAACCCAGGGATCAGGAGCCAGGTGCTGGAAGCAAGGAACAGACAAGGGGAGGGCTTGTAGAGAGTTTGCCACAAGGAAAGGAAAGCTTCCAGGCAGGCAGTCATATAGCCCAAGGCACAGATGTGGCCAGTCACCGCTTCTTGAACTTAACCAATGAAGCCTCCCTTTGCTCAGCTCTCTTGAGTCTCCACCTTGATTGTGGACTGATTGAAGCAGGCTCCAAGGCATCTTCAGAATCACAGCTGGATCCTTGTTGCTCTAAAGGAGCAGGCAGAGGAACGTCCCAGCCTGCTTGGTCCACGGTAGCAGGAGGAGCTCTTGAGCTGCAGGACTCCTCTCCAGCCAGAGCCACAGGGACCAACAGCTGCTGCTAGTCATCAGCAACTTTGACAGGGGCTTCAGTTATAACACCTGGTGGCTTCCATATGAGAAAGCTCATGAATGTGCTCTGGATCTTAGTCCAAATTCTAAAAGAGCTATTAAAGGTACTTAATCTATTTTGGACAGAATTTAGCACATGTTTGATTGCTGTTAGTGTTCACTGAAATTTGCAGTGGATTGACCATCTCAATGACATAGAAACCACCAGTTGCCCTTGTACAGAAATGGTATCTTTGAAGATTTATGTGCAGTGAAGCTACCCAAAGTGCTTCTTTGGCCCTATGGTTGACAGTTGACATCACTATGTCCAGCACAGGTATGAACCTAGAAGAAACTTAGCTGTATGTATTTTCCATGTTTAAACATTCTAAATTATTCCAACTCCTGAGAACTTTCACCTGTAAATATTGGATATAAAGGCTGCGGAGAAGACACTACTATATGTTCAAATTCTCCTTTATATCCCAAATGGTCTCTACACTGTAGTAATATAGAACTTTGTAGAGCAAAATGGAGGAAAGAACCATATCCAAAAGTAATTCTTTATGTAAAAATATTCTCCTTCCACTTCTTGACAGACTCAGCCCATTTCCGTGTGCAACAAGAAGTGTAATGCAGGCTCTCGTAAAGTGAAGATTGAAGGGAAGCCGTTTTGTTGCTATGAATGTCTTCCGTGTCCAGAAGGAAAGATTTCCAATCAGGAGGGTAGGATACACTTTAACTATGATGTGAAATATGTACACATGGCACAGGTACACATTTGCTGTTTATTATGCAACAACTTCAGCTAAGCTGCAAACTACGTACCTGTAGAATAAAATATACAGACTTTGTCGTGTAATGGCTTTTGAAAAATTTGTTTGGAAAGGGCAAGGATGTGTTGTGTAAATTACTCACAAACTCAAGTCAGTACAAATAATTTAACTAATTTGCTTTCCCCCTGTAGATGTCTTTGAAAACTATTTGCTTTTCAAATAATTTTCACTGGTTGTGAGGGATGGTGCTTCTGACAGCAGTAAGGGAGAGAGATTTCCCTCCCAGCTTTCTCCACCTGGTATCGGGAGGACATTGGGGGAAGTTAGCTGAGAGTTGTGAGGTAATTACTTTCTTCTGACTCCGCTTCCCTCCCACCATATGACTTGAGGAGAATTTGGAAAACCATGTGAAATCTTGAGAGTAGAGTCCTCAAGGATGTTCTCATGTCTGAACTGCCTAGCTGTCACTATACATCATGAGGTTGAAGTGAGGGAATTCAACCACTATAGATTTCCAGGATCTTCTCCAGCTGTCCACCTGCCTTTCATGAAATATCAAGAGGGGGAAATAGACAAGGATCTGGAGAGCCCCTCTGGAATCTTCAAGTATTCAATTTTTCCCCTAAGAATTAGAATACTCTTTCTATTTCTATATTTTTGTTCTTATTTGGAGGTGTAGTAAAGGATAAAGCAAAACTATTACATAGAAGTAGCTTCTTCAGTTGAAGGAAGTCAAAGCAAGTATCTTTTTCAATCACATAATGATTACTTGAAGCGAGTATAAAGAATATAAGAACCTCCACGCAAAAAATCTTACTAAGAGACCCTAATGATATGCTGACCATGAGTCATAGGCCATTTCCACACTAGACTGTTATAATGCTATTATTCTACTTTCAATATCCTATGGAATCCTGGGGTTTGCAGTTTAGTAATCCTAGGGTTTGCAGTTTAGAGAGGGACCTCAAACTGCCCTTCAAGGACCCCTCCCTAAACTGCAAACCCCAGAATTTCATAGGATGTTGAAAGTAGAATAATAGCACTATAATTGTCTAGTACCAACATGGCCACACCTAACTTGAAGGTGTGTAACAACAACAGCTATAGGTATGCATTTCCTGAGCAGATATTTGTGTTTTCCTCCAGATATGAAAGAATGTTTCCAGTGTGAGGAAGATGAGTATCCAAACAATGGCAAGAACTTTTGCATCCCAAAAAATGCAAGCTTCCTGAGTTACGAAGAACCTTTGGGAATCAGCTTGGCCACTCTTGCAATTCTCTTTTCTTTCATTACAGCTTTTGTGCTTTGGATCTTCACTAAATACTCAGACACTCCCATAGTCAAAGCCAACAACCGCAACCTCACCTATGCTCTCCTCATTGCCCTCCTGCTCTCCTTCCTTTCTACTTTCCTGTTCATTGGCCAGCCTCAGAAGGTGACCTGTCTCCTTCGACAAACTCTTTTTGGAATCATCTTCTCAGTGGCTGTTTCATGCCTATTGGCCAAAACCACCATTGTGGTACTAGCTTTCCAGGCCACTAAACCAGGGTCAAAGATGAGGAAATGGTTGGGGAGGAAGCTGGCTAGCTTCATGGTTATTTTGTGCACCCTGTTTCAAGCCACTCTTTGCACTGTGTGGTTGGCAACCTCTCCTCCATTCCCAGATGTTGACACACACTCAGTGAGGGAAGAAATTGTCCTGGAATGTAATGAAGGTTCAGTTGTCCTGTTCTATTGTGTCTTGGGCTTCATGAGTTTGTTAGCCATTGTCAGCTTCATAGTGGCTTTCTTAGCTAGAAAGTTACCAAGCAGTTTCAATGAAACCAAATTTATCACTTTCAGCATGTTGGTTTTCTGCAGTGTTTGGTTGACCTTTATTCCTGCCTATTTGAGCACCAAGGGGAAATACATGCTAGCTGTGGAGGTCTTCTCCATCTTAGCGTCTAGTGCTGGTTTACTGATCTGCATCTTTTCCCCCAAATGTTTCATTATTTTGGTATGTCCTGAATTAAATAAGCCAGCACAGTTAATAAGAAGGGGCTAAATAGAGTCTAAGACCCTATAAAGTGAGTTGTGTAGTTACCTATATTACACATTACAAGCAATCAGATGTCTTCTAGTCATGACTGACTCTTTGCTTTAATTGTTGGATATGAAAGAATGAGTTCAATCTAAGATTAAGCACAGTTTAGTATAATATATTTGTCAAGACTGTGAAAGCCCTTTCTAATCTGATTTCTGACCCTGAATCAGTGCTTTGGATATGATATGATGCAGTTCTGATCTGAAGCCTCATAGAAATTTTCAAGTATGAATTTAGAAGCCTTCCATTCTCATGTATTGGGAAATGTCCAGAATTGTTTTTGTTAGCTTTCTGTAAGGAATGAAAGGGCAGAGTCACTTCCGCTGAGATCAGTCCTCCCAAATATGAGACAGGAAATTTCATGAAACTTGGTGGGGCCATGGGACTTACTTCTCATGTTGTTTTTGAAAATAATTTAAGAGTAAGGAGACAGGGCAGATAGAACACACATATTTGGAAATAGAGATGCAGCAATGTGATTGAGGATAGTCACTCACACTATCACAAATTACACCACAAACACAACCACAAAAGACCAAGAGGTTTTTTAAACATATTTTTAGTCCCTCACAACAAGTAATTAACAATTAGATAACTCATATCACACACAGTTTATCATAATATCATAATATTTGTTGAATCTATTTCAAAGCATTTTTTTGCTTTTCTCCTTCCTCCATAGAAATTCAGTTTTCAGAAGATCATTTGGTATAGTAAAAGACCATGTGATAAATTAATATCTGAAATATCTAAGAATATCTTCTAAGAAGAATGGTTATAATTTTGCTCCTGAATTGCCTTCTTTGATTTCTCATAATCTGTGGTTATGGTTATTAGTAATTTTAGTAGGAATATTTATCTGAATTAATATTTTTTCCCTTTTTATTTTTCTTTTCATTATAGTGAGGATGGGGTGTGTGTGGACACAGTCCAACTGTGTTTCATTGATACGTCTTTTTCCTCCTCCCTTCTCTCTTTTCCTGCCTTTTGTTTCTTTTCAATGTATATTATTTTGACTGTATATCAGATTATTAGTGTTGGAAATCAATCAATCAAAAGAATTTTACCTACATAGCAGATGAACTGTTGAATCTTCCTAGTGAATTGCAAATGTGTGTATAATGGCACAGGAAAGAATGTGCTGATGTCCATAAGGTTCTGCTGATGTACTGTCTAGCTATTGTTTGAATGTGTTCTGGGAGTGCCCAATGTACATTGGCTACCGTTGCTCATTAGGACCAATGCTCATCAGTCCAGATGAGCAAAAATCACTTCATTGGCTCTCTACCTAGTAAAGTCACAGCAGCTTCTTGCTGAATAGGGGCGCTGAGAAGCTACTCATTTCTATTTCCAACAGATGAAAGTTCACGCTTTATTCTTGTTATATGTCTTCATTGTTGTTGGGTTCTTATTTTCTGTTCTTTTTTCTTATTTTCCAAGCTTAGCTGTTCAAGTTGTTTCTCACTTCTGGTGGTCCTAAGGTGAAGCTATCACTGGTTTTTCTGGAGCTGAGAATGTCATGTTCCCAAGGTCATCAAGTGGTTTTCCTTGTTGGAGCAAGGAACTGAACCCTGTTCTTCAGTGTTGTAGTCCAATGCTCACACCACCATGCTGCTCTAATTCCACTCTCATAGTTGCAAGACCCCTACTGAATTCCAGCCTTTCAGTGTTAATTGGGGAATCTAGAGAGTTAGATAAAACAAGTAAAGCAAAAATGTGAATCAATAATTTATAGAGTTAATCATTAAGTTAATACACAGGTTTGATCCAGCAAACCTCCACAGTTATAAGCTGCAGCCACCAATGAGCAAAGTCAATGTCCCTTCATCCCATTTCAGGAGTAGCCCATGAAGGAGTACTCATTCTGGAAAAGGGAAGATTCATTGCCTATGCCATAGTCCAAACCCTCAGTATTTTATGTGAAGAAAATAGCTTTGAAAGCAAACAACTCAACATGAATCCTCACCCTTCACATCATCCAAGGTGCCTTAGAGGCAAGTCAATTTGTGGATGGACTGAGGTCACACTGTTTCTCCAAGCACTCCTATAGTATTTGAGATATTCAAAGGATTCTGGGTGTTGGATGGTGGTGGGGTGATTAAAGATGGGAATAAATCCAGCAAAATGAGGACAAAGGAAATCCTTCTCTGTTCCCACTGTGCCAGACAGGCCTTTGTATAACACTGGACTAATGATGATAATGATGGGGGGGACAGTACAAAGGTAGCTCCATGATGGAGTTGTAGAAAAAATGCCATGAAAGCCACCACATTTTTGATTACTCCATCTTAATTGGATAATATTTTAAGCCTTGTCATTTTGCAGACCTGGCCTAGTTCAGAATTTGCATGAAATGTATGTGATCTCAACGGTTACTGACCTAGGAAACTTTTTTCCTCTCAATTGGTTATTCCTCTATTTGGTCCTATCTAGCTTTTCATTAGAGTCCGATATGTTCCTCTTGCTATCCCAAGGGTAACCCCAGGTGATCTTTTTTCCAAGATAGGATCAATATGATTTTTTTTTTCACTAGTGTATATGAAGTAAAGAAGAATGTATGATTACTACCTTATAATTATGAAAATAGCATTGAAACTAGAACTTCCCTGGTCTCTTAGAGGATTAACAGAAAAATGGAAAACAATGTGCTCAAGCTGATGGTTTCTATTAATATGCCTAGTATATTCAGACACGGTTCCATCTGCCTGATTCCTTACAGTTCTGACTTGAGATCAGTAAGTCAATAGCAGATTTATTCAGGCAGGTAGAATGCACTGACCATGTTGGAGAAATGAACTCATAGCTAGAAGGAGAATTTGTGTAAAAAGATGATTCTCTTCATAGCATTCCTGTTCATGGTCCTGTGTCAAGTCTTATGCAACAATCTTGTTGCTAAATGTGTCCCTGGTAATCCTCCTTCTATTAAGCACAGGCTTTATCATTCAGGAGATCTCCTCATTGCTGGCATTATTTCTCAGATCTACAGATTCTCTGAACTGGTAACATTTAGAAGACATCCTTCTGCAGAGCAACATGATGAGCTCATGTATGGAATAGCTATTTTTAACCATTCCCCAAGATCATAGGATGGCTTCAAGCAGACTGGTTTGACATCGTTGTTATTGTTGTTGTTGTATGCCTTCAAGTCTTTACTTATGACAGTAATGACAGTCAAAAATGCATCTTATCTTTTCTTTGGGATCCCAACATGGTTTTTGCCATTTTCATTGTTGCTTTTTTCTCCTATCATTCACTGATGTTGCATTTCCCTTTCTACTTCTCCATCATGTCATCTTTGACTTTACTCTTGTATTTTTTAACTATCATATTAATGTAGAAATATGACTGTTAGTCATTCAATCAGCCATTTTACTAACGCATACATGCAACAAACAAAGATTAAATGGCCATTAAAACGTCAATGCAAATTACAATAATACATTTTTGGAGCTGGATTGAACACTGTGCAATTTCTGTGTTCTGTGGCTCCCAAATTAATTTCGTTGATCAGCTGATATTCACAGGAATCTGAAGTCCTGGTTCCATGATATACCTGGCTCTCTTTACTATCTTCAGTATTTCTGTACAATGCCTGTCATGAGCAGTATTATACTCACGTTTCATATTCTGAAGAAAATACACTGTTACAAAAGATTTAATCTCTTTATAGGCTCTTTATTCAAAATTTCCAGCACATCCTGGCTTTGCTATTTGCTGTAGAGGAGATCAATGAAAATTGCCATCTCTTACCTAATATCACCCTGGGCATCCATGTCTTTAACAACTATTTCATGGCCGGGTGGACCTATCTTGCTTCAATGGAGCTTCTCTCCACTCATCACAGATTCATTCCTAACTACAAGTGTGATGTCCAGGACAACACGGTTTCTGTCATAGTGGGGCCTAACCCCCAATTCTCTCACTTTGTGGCAACTCTTCTGTGCCTTTACAAGGTTCCCCAGGTAAGATGTGCTCATGAAACTTTGGATTCTAGCAAATCATTACTCAAATTTTGGTGTTTAGAAAACCTTTGTGTGGTCTCAAGGTAGAAACCAGCTGGCTAAAAAGAAATAACAAGGCAATCTGTCATGCTGCTTATAAATCATTGGGCTTTCCAAGTTTTTTTTAAAAAAAAATAAGCATCAGATGCTCTTTTATTCATTCCTGCTGATTTTTCAATGGAGACAATATCTCCATTGTTCATTTTTTTGAGGTCATCGTCAAGTAGAAACCCAAATGGAATTTTGATCAGCTCTCCCAAGATCAGTCCTATCAATATGCAAAGTGAAGCAGTTGCCTGAAGTAGTGTGCTGTGAGAGGTGAAAAAAAGAAAAACAACATAACTGACTCAGAAAACTAATAAAAACAGCAACCTCCAAACAGGAAAAAATATATAAATAAATTTATACATATATATACATATACATACATGCAGAGAGAGAGAGAGAGAGAGAGAGAATGAGTTGATGGAATCTATATAGAACTGTGTTATACTTATGTTCAATATTTGTATTTCAGTATGTTGGGAAGCAGCAGCTAGTTTTGTGAAGACTGTTTTAAACAAATGATTACTATTAAGTGATCAGGAAATGCTTTTTCAGGGATTCTTATATATGAAGGGTAGGATCTTAATGTACTGAAAAAATAGTCATTGGTAGTCTGATAGTCATACTGTGTACATAATGGGGGAAAGTGCCGCTTTCTTCTTCATTGTGGCCAGGAAAATCTCCTTGGCTCTGTACAGAAGCTCTATGGATGTTTATGGGGAAATGTTACTGTTTGTCCACTGTAATAATGTACGTACACTGTGAAATAAAAATGTGAGCATTTTCTTTGGGAAATCCATGATTCTATCTCTCTATTTCCTTTACTTTCCTAAGCTCGTATATGGATCTGCCCCTGTGATGAACAAAAATACCCAAGCTGGGTTTCTTCACCAGATGTTCCCAAATGAGTACCATCAGAACCAGGGGATTCTCCAGTTGCTGTTGCATTTCCAGTGGACCTGGGTTGGGGTGGTTTTTATAGGTAATGATAGTGGTGAAAGGTTTGTACAGAACATACTTCCCATGTTTTCCCAGAAAGGTATTTGCTTTGATTTTGTAAAAGAATTGCCTAGAGAATCTTTTTCCACTAACATTGACAACATAGTGCTCAAGTATTTTGAAATGTATGAGACAATCATGAGGAGCAGTGCCACATCTGTAATCTTATATTGTGAAAATCAATGTATAATTGTTTTGAGAGTGCTCTTCCATGATGCGAAATTTGAGGAAATGTCATTAAAGAGTCTAGTCTGGATAATGACAGCCCAGATGGAATTTACATCACTTCCTTTTCAAAGAAATTTTTTCATAGACTTCTTCCATGGTGCAATATCCCTTGCAGTTTCTTCGAAAGATATCTCAGGATTCCAGCAATTTCTTCAGACAAGGAACCCTGCTTCAGAAAGTAAGGAGAGCTGGATGAGAATCTTTTGGGAAGAGGTATTTGAATGTTCTTTCCCACGTGCTACTTCAAATGAGAACTTTGGAAATATCTGCACTGGGGAGGAGAAATTAGAAACTCTTCCTGAGTCTGTGTTTGAAATGGTTATGACTGGCCAGAGCTACAGTGTCTACAATGCTGTCTATGCTGTAGCACATGCTTTGCAAGCCATGCATTCCTCCAAAGTTAGACAGATCAAAATGGCAGATGGGAGCAGACAGATGATTCTGAATAAGCAGCCATGGCAGGTAAAGTCCTGTGCGTTTGCAGGAGCCTTTTGTGTCTGCAGTGTTTTATGGTTGTTTTTTTCTCCACTTTGTTGGCATCATATTCATACAGTTATGGTATAGTTATCTCAGTGTCCAGCTAGGACTTGGAAAACTAGGTCTGAATATCCACTATACCTTGGAAACCTATTGGGTGACCTCTTAGCCTTAAAGGGAGGCAAACCTCCTCTGAATAAATCTTGTTAAAAGACCCCTTAAAGACCTCTCCCTAAACTGCAACTCCCAGGATTCCATAGGAAGTTAAAAGAGAAATAACAGCACTATGATAGTCTAGTGCAGAAATGGCCTAGATCTTTTCCATGAAAGCTGTGAGTCATGCAACAGAAGGAGAGCTGTTTGGGGTCAGATCAAAGGCCAATCTAGCCCAACATTCTGGTCAAATAATGGTCAATCAGTTACCTATGGGAAGCCCACCAGCAGGGCACAAGTGCAACTGCACCCTCCATCTTGTGCTATCCTACAATCAATATAAAAAGCCATACTGTTTCTGCTACTGGAAGTGATATTTAGGCATCCTGACAAGTAGCCATAAATGACTCTATCTTCCCTGCCTGTATCCAGTCCCCTTTTTTTATAACTAATTTTTATTAAAATTTTAAATGAAAAAGAATAAAAAAAAACCTCCCTGCTTCCAGACATCAATTTTCCCAGTTGAGTCTGAGTTTAACATTCCATTCCGTATAAACATTCCATTCCATACATTATCTCTGTTTTACTACAATCATAAACTATTACTTCCCTTTTAAAGCCATCCAATTTAGCAGTGAATTTCATAGGCCCTCTCCGCAACTCACCTTTTTGCATGTCTCTCGTGTCCCAGGCTCTCATGTCCCAGTTCCTTCAGCTCTGCAGCTGCTGCCTGCTCATGCGAGAGCCCCTCCTCTTCCTTCCGTAGCGCAGCCTGGGAGTTTCCCAGGCCGTGTTGGGGCAGGAAGCACGAGCACTGCGGCTCCAGAGCTCTGCACGCACGGCAAGTGCGTGCGGGGCCTCAGAGCAATGTACAATTGTGCACTATTTTCAGCTGAAAGCTGAAAATGAAAAAGTGTGTGATCGGCACATGCCAGACCCTGAAGTGTCATGCGATTGCGAGTGCGTCATGTGGACCGCTCCTTGCAGTTGCGCGATGCTCGAGGGGCCCATTCGCATTGCAAATGCCATGCGAAAAGGGCCATAATTTAGGTGTTGGGTGAAAACAATGCTGTCTTGTTTTCTGTTGGGAGTTGAAAGTTACCCATGCTATTAGTTCTGTGATAACTCTATATCAGCAGAGTTGCAAAGAAAAGGTGTTTTCCAATTTAGGTGTGGCTTCTTAATGATGGCTGACTTGAAGTAGACAAGCAGGTAGCAGATTTTAAAGTTAAAACATTTACTGACAAAATTTATAATGATACATCCATCAAAGAAACTTGATCCTAACTATTGATGGAAAGTATTTGAGATAAATAATATCTTCGTTTAAACTCGCCAGTTGAGAAGTATGCTTAGCATAGAGGAGAAATTTCAAGTAGCGTATATTTAGCAGAGAGCGGTTAACAGTTATCAGAGCAGTTCACTTAGTATGTGTGGTATATGTGCAGTCAAAGGAGAACAGAGTTCTTAGAGGCAGAGATCATTTCCACACTAGACTGTTATAGTGCTGTTATTCCACTTTTAACATCCTATGGAATCCTGGGGTTTGCAGTTTAGGGAGGGGCCTTTGTGACCCCTCCCTAACAGCAAACCTCAGGATTCCATAGTATGTTGAAAGTGGAATGATAGTACTGTAACAGTCTAGTGCGGAAATGGCCAGAGTATGAGGTATGACCTTCTAAGCTAAGCCAATCACAGACAGCAGAGTGTAAAGTCTAGATGCTACAGCCAATAATTTTAAATACATATGCAGACTTACAGTGGAGAGATCTATCCTACCTAAAGAGGTGGGGAAGAGAGAATGCTGTATTTTCCAACATTTTCTGTCCTCAGTCTGCCACAGTTTACCTTCAGCAAACGATCTTGGGTTCTAGTGAAATACAGAAAAAAGCTTCTTTCTACTTTCCCCACTCTGTGCATAATTTCATACGCATTTGCTATCTCTACTCTTACTCTTACTATATTAAGCAGCCACCAGCATTGTAAGATTTCCACATAGAGCAGTTGCTTTGAAAATTTTGGTTGCTTTTTTTTTTTTGTACATTTTCCAGCCATGCAATAGGCTTCCATTTGAGGTGGAATGTACAGATATTGTATGTAGGATACAAAATATATTTTCATGATGGAGCTGAAAGGGCAGTATTATATTATATTATTATTTTTCTCATGTTCCTCTTTCTGTGGATCAATGGATCGCAATAAGTAAATGACTGACTGACTGACGCTATTATTTTCAATTTCTTGGAGAAGGTACTGACCATGAAACTCACCTTCTTTACAGAAACTATATACTGGGTCCACAGATTTATCAGTCTCTCACAGTCCCAAGATCTCTTTGTTGACTAGTCACTGTCAGCTTAGATCCACGCATATTTGAATTTGAGATTTTTAAAACATTTAAATAAGCATCAATATGCCTGACATTGAATCTTCCTTGTCATTTAACTGCTCCTTTCTTAGTTCCTTTTAGCTATTTCCAACGCTTTTTTTTAACATCCTAAATGATTCAGTGGCATCTGAAAACTTTATCCTACAGACACCTAACTCCAGCCTCTTAATAAACAAATTAAGAAATCCCAGCATTCACCTCTAAAGACACTGATTGTGCCAGTTGATACAATCACAAATCAGGGTGTAAATAAGATCGTACAAAGGCTACTTTTGTGTGGGGGGGACCTGGTGGAAATCTTCCTGTGAGACGATTGACTTGATAGAAAAATATATATATATTTCCCACATATTTCATAGTAGTCATGAAAACCAGTTGAATGATGAATTTAATGTTAAAAGCATCTAGAATGTTTTTGAAACTTAATTACTACTACTGTTATCATACTGTCATCTTTGAGATTTTCAAGGAACTCCTGACTATATCTTCATACAGATCATCTCCCATTTGAATTTTTGCATGCTCTTGATATCTTTATTAATTACCTTCTTTTGATTCCACTTAGCTCCATCACTATCTGAGGAGTGTCTCATTTAACAATAGTGCCAGGGGAAAGGTTTCCTTTAATGAAAATGGAGAAATAGAAGCTGGTTTTGATATTACCAACTGGGTCATATTCCCAAACCTGTCCATTCTCAGAGTAAAAGTTGGAAAGATTGATCCCCATGTTCCACCAGAGAAGATGTTAAGCATTTCTGCAGGTGATATCATCTGGCCCAGCGTGTTTAACCAGGTAAGTCTTGAACACATTTCAGGATGAAGGGGTGAATGTCCATGCTTTTCAAATCATGTTTCACTTCTTAGGCTACTGAAATCCTTATTATCAGAAGCTCTATTGAAAAGTGATGAACGCAAATAGAAGTCCACACAGTCAGGGAGAAAAAAACTATGTTACGTGTTTTTCTGCATGGCAGGGGGTTGGACTGGATGGCCCGTGTGGTCTCTTCCAACTCTACATTTCTATGATTCTATGATTCCGCCTCTACCTTTTGCATTAGCTTGTTGACCATGTAGGAAGAGCAAGTGAGAACAGCTTAAATGTTTAAGCTTACACATGATTCGAGCTCCCTCCAGTACATTTCTGAGCTTTTTATGATATGCATGGGTAAAAGATTCTAGTAGTATGTCCAGCCAGCCTACAGTATGCAAAATATTCTCTGTACAATAATAGCATATAACCATTTTATAACTCTAAAGTAGAGGTTCTCAAACTGTGGCCCTCCAGGTGTTTAGGACTTCAGCTGCCAGAATTCATGACTGTTGCCCAAGTTGGCTGGAGCTCCTGGGAGCTGAAGTCCAAAACACCTGGAGGACCACAGTTTGGGAACCACTGCTCCTAGATCAAGCAATGCAATTGACAAAAACAATAATACTTTCTTTTTAAAAAAAGTTAAACCATTTTTCCTTTCATTCATTCACAGGTGCAGCCTATTTCCATGTGTAATGCAAAGTGTCATGAAGGCTACAGTAAGATAAAGATGGAAGGGAAGCCATTTTGTTGCTATGATTGCTATCCATGTCCAGAAGGAAAGATTTCAAATCAAACAGGTAAGATAGGCAGTAGATAAATATTTTCACAAATATTAGCTGTGATAGAAAATGCAGACATTTCCATCAAGGACAAAAGATCTACTTGCCTTGACTTTTAGAAGTATTGGATGTGATTCCACATTATGATTGATATTGCATAACATTATGCAGATGTAGCTTTATGGCAGAATTCTCTCCATAAAATCATCTTTGTGAATTGTGAAGATGCATATGAGAGCATGGGCAAGAGTGTCCAAATACATATTACCTGTACTGATGGGTATCAGCATTCCCTAGCTGGTATCTTGATGCACATTGGGGGTGCCTGATCTCAATACATATCTATTACTTGTGAATTCCATATACTGAAATCCAATACTGAATTCCAGCAATTATTTTCAGTTTATGATTATTTGTGACTGATATCCATAATCAGTGACTTTATTGTGATTTGGAGGGATAATTGGAGGGACTTGGAGGAATGAATCTGATTTTAGTATAACCTGGAAAAGGGCTTTTCTGTCAAGTGTATATATGTCAGTAGTTATGGATTAACCTACTGAGTTTTGGATTCCCATTTATTGCTCTGTCCAGCTGAATTATTTTAAATTATTGTATAATAATAGAATGTTGACCATGAAGCCTTCAGGTATACAACAGGGTGCAAATTATTTATTAAACATATTACACACCATTTCACAGAGGAAAGGATAATATTGCAGGGTATATAAACAGGCAGGTAGGGCTTCTTGTTTCTGGGTTTTATGTAATTTCACATTTTTTCAAATGTTATTCAAGTATTATTTTGGGTAAATGAATCCATTAAAGAATTATCTTCAGTCAAAGGAACACATACAAACTACTGGAGAAAGAATTAATAGTCAGTCGAAAAATTGTTTGAAGAGAACATAAACATAGTTTCCAAAAGATCAAGCTAGATGCATAATTCATTACTGCCTTAGGAATTCATTAGTACCTAATTCATGACTGCCCCAATTCATTCATCAACATTAATTTTTATTTTTCCCATGCACTATAGATAGTTTTTCCCCTCTATCAAAGCACCTTGATTTCTTTTTTCAGATATGGGTGACTGTTTTGAATGCCAAGAAGATCAATATCCAAACAATGGCAAGAACTTATGCATCCAGAAAGTTATGAGCTTCTTGTCATATGAAGAGCATTTGGGCATTAGTTTGACCATTCTTGCAGTCTCCTTTTCTGCTATTACAATGTTTGTGCTTGGGATCTTCATGAAGTATTCAGACACTCCCATAGTCAAAGCCAACAATCGCAGCCTCAGTTATACTCTCCTCATTGCTTTCCTGCTCTCCTTCGTTTCTACTTTCCTGTTCATTGGTGAGCCTCAGAAACTGACCTGCCTCCTTCGACAAACTGCTTTTGGGATCATCTTCTCAGTGGCTGTTTCTTGTATATTGGCCAAAACTATCATTGTTGTTCTAGCTTTCTTGGCTACCCAACCAGGGTCTAGAGTGAGGAAATGGGTGGGGAGAAGAATGTCCAGCTCCATTGTCATATCCTGCTCCTTTATTCAAACCATTATTTGCACTGTGTGGCTGTCAATCTCTCCCCCATTTCCAGATTTTGACAAGCATTCCATGACTAAAGAAATTGTACTGGAATGTAATGAAGGTGCAACTGTTATATTCTACTGTGTTCTGGGCTTCATGGGTTTGCTAGCCATCATCAGTTTCACTGTGGCTTTTTTATCCAGAAAGTTACCTGACAGTTTTAATGAAGCAAAATTTATCACCTTCAGCATGTTGGTGTTCTGTAGTGTTTGGTTATCCTTTGTTCCAACTTATTTGAGCACCAAGGGGAAATACATGGTGGCTGTGGAGGTCTTCTCCATCTTAGCTTCCAGTGCTGGTTTACTGGTTTGCATTTTTTCCCCAAAATGTTTCATCATTTTGGTGCACCCTGCATTAAACCATCAGCAACAGCTGAAAATACGGAAAGGAAAGCAAGGGTAAATACATAGGACCTCATTTTAGTGGAGATATACTGTATGTCCCATTATAAGTGGTGTGATTTAGCCAATATTGACTGACTGATTCCTTTAAGTAATAGACAATGAAGAGTTGTTTTAATCTAAAAATTGCATACAAATTAAGGCAACATATTTACAACATGTTCACATGAGAATGGAGCAATTTGCTGCTGTTCTGATGTATGTACATATGTTAAAGTGCTCAGTAATTAGGAATATGCACATATGTTTGTGCTTTCTAAATATCCTAAGGGCACCAGGTCCTGTCTGTATAAGGGCCCCACATGTGGGTCCTGTATTGGTATGGTTTGGATCGGCACCATCTCTAATTGGCATCACGTGTAATTGGCAACACGTTTTAATTGGTCCGATATCAAAATCAAACCTGAAGGTGACTGAGAGGTCAAACCGACCAAGGGAGAACTCTGAGTGTGAATGTGAGAAAGAAAGGCAGATCTCCCTAAAATACCCTCCAGGTAAGACTAGGTCATTTGTCAAGCAAATAAATACTGTTCTTGTGGACAATAAGCTTAAGCAGAAGCTGGAGTTTTCTCAGAGAATGCAATTGTGAGAAGCTCACCAAGACACTGATTGACTCATACCTGTCCCCTGTGCACCTGGACTTCCCCCGCTCTCTTCGCAGCACCCATACCCGTTACGCCTTTGTCAATCAAGCACTGCAAACATTAGCGGGCTGATACCCCATGGTATCTCCCCTTGTTCCACACTTGGAACTGCACATAGCCACTACTGCCACAGGCTATTTTTAAGGTACCAATACCCCAATTCCAGGCTGCTCAGTGCAGTCTATCAAAGATCCAACCATCACTCTGTCCACCTGATTCCAGAACAAGAACTGTCCTTAAATTCCTTTTGACCTAAGCCATGCTGCTGCCTCTCTCCACTTCACCTTGGATCTGGTAATTATCACCTGCATCCCCTGCAATCTCTATCCCATTTTCATCCCTTCTCTTTAGCTAGCTTTTGTGTGATTGTCTGCGTGTTTGAAATGTTGTGCATGTGAGTGCATTTATTTTCAATAAAAGACATTTTTACTTCCTATTTTGCTCTCTGGCTGCATATCCCCTGTTTGAGCCCATAAACATTTGTAGAAAAGGTCCTGCTAAGTTTTCCCTCTCTTGCAAGCCTCCTCAACTTGAACTAGCTCTAGGTAAAAATCAAAAACTGCCCAGAGACATGGTTATGCAATTCACAAAGAAATCTAAGGACAAAATAATAGAAGAACATAACAAATACCCATTAACACATCAAGGTAAACAACTTTCTGTTATGAGGGGAATTCCCACTGGAATTCTAAGAAAAAGGAAGGATTATGAATTCTTAGTTTCTAAACTAAAGGCCAATCAAGTATCATTTAGGTGGGATCGTCTGGAGGGAGTTATATTCAATTTTCAACAGCAACGGTTTTGCCTGAATTCATTGGAGAAAGCTCAAGATTTCCTTCGATGGTATGGATCTAACTTGAGTAGCCAAATACAAACCCAAGCAAAGAGGATCAAGATTCTAAAGGAAAAGATAATGTAACACCAACAAAATGGTCAGATGATTCAGATCAAAAAGTGGGAGAAGGAAAAAAAAGAATTGTTGGACAAAGACTTAAACAATGTAGAAAAGGATGTGGAGGTGAGCCTGATAGATATGGAAGTTGATGATTTGGTCATAGCAAAAAATAAGGAAAAATGAAGTGTAAGATTCTGTCCTGGAATGTAAACGGACTGAACTCAATGATCAAGCGAAAGAGAATTTTTCATTACCTTAAAAAATTACAACCAGAAATTTCTTGTTTGCAAGAAATGCGCATAGAAAAGAAAGAAGAAAGATTGTTATTGTCTCCCAATCTGGGCAAAATATTTGTGTCAGCAGCAACAGTTAAAAAAAGAAGTGTGGTATTATATGTCAAATTTCAACTTTCTCCTAGACTGATTTTCAACGATGATAAAAGGAAGATTTCTAGGTGTGGAGATTATACTGAATGGACTTACTATATTGCTAGTGGGGGTTTATGTCCCTTGCAAGGAAAACAAGAAATTCTGTGAAGATCTGAAATGACAATTACTTAATTTTTCCTACGAGTCTGTTTGTCAGCACTCTCAACTACCCCAAATCCCTCCATTTTCCCCTATATTCCCTCTCTAACAAGCAATAAGAAGTGACACAGCATCCTTTCTGTCTGCCATTTGGAGAGGGACTTTAGAGAGAAAATGGAGTTCTCTTCCCTCCCTCTGGGCTGCGTTGTGGCATATGGGAGGGATGTCTGCTCCCACAGTCCTCTGACATGCTGACTATTCCTCAGCTAGGATCAAACTGTGTGCTTCACATTCACAAACTGTATTTTCACTCCACTCATTTAGCTGCATCACTTTTTGAGAAGTGTTTCATTTAATAATTGTGCCATAGAAGAGGTTTCTTTCAACCAAAATGGGGAATTAGTAGCTTGATTTGATATCATCAACTGGGTTATGCTGCCCAAGAGATCCTTTCTTAGAATCAAAGTTGGAAAGATCGACTCACAGTTTCCCCCAGAGAAGAGGTTCACCATTAACGTGAGAGCCATGGTTTGGCCTAACAGATTTAATGAGGTAAGGTCCATAAAGGTTGTACCTACATATTTGTTTTCAGTATTACACCCCCCAGCAACATCAGCTATTCAAACACCCTGAACCAACCATATTGAATATTGAACAAGGTATTGGAGAAACTTGACGTAACCAGAGAGATCTGTGGTTGCCATGTTAGGCTAAGTCACTTCCAGAAGCAGCTCTTACCTCAGTCACTGGAAACATCTGAATATCATCCTAAAGTAGCAGGTACTCTAAATGAATCATCTCTCATGTGACGGTCAACATGATTTGATGGTATTTGACATTATCCAGCTTCTTACACTATGGACATAGGAGTCCTAGTTGCAAATATGTTTAGTAGCTGACCAAGTAAAGAATCATGTAGCAATGCTAGTGGTTAAAAGTATTTAAAAAAGTGATAAAAACAAACAAGAAAACAGCTGCCCAGGATCTCGACTGACACACAAAGAAGTGTGCTCTATATGCTCTAAATTGAGAGGACACTGGACTGAACTTGAAGGCAGTTAATAGATTATAGATTATATTAAAAAGGGCAATGTTTGTGGAGGTAGAGGTTCGATTCTTCGAAGCAGCGTAGGTAGATATTCCAGAAATGTCCTCTTTGGAAACAAAGATTATACCATTTCAGCAAATCAGGATCTTATGAGCATAATTTCATTAATGAGACAGTAAGATACAAACACCTAAACTCTTGTTTTCTATCATTTGTGGACAGACATATCCTCTAACCATAGAAAGGCCAAGAAGGAAGGGGTACCACCTTGCTGCTATGATTGTGTTCCGTGTCCAGAAGGGAAGATTTGAAACCAAAAGCGTAGGAAACAGATTTTCTGTTATTCACAAACTTTATCTGGAATGTCCTGGGCATTGACACACTGGAAGTCTCCATACTAATTTAAATTGTTTGGAATTGACACGTGAGATGACACTGTGTAATATCACCACAGAGGAATGTGTGTTCTTCTATATAGCACCTGATATCTTCTTGGGGTTTGCAGGGCAAGGATTTCTCCATGTCTAGCAAAGACTCCTTCATGAGTAGAAACCTTGATTTAATTCATTCTCCTTCCTCATGCAAAAAATGGATCAGGGGAAATCTCCTCCTGATTAGACAGCTAGCTTGTTGTTGTTGTTTGTAGTGGTTTCAGAGTATATTGGTATATTTTTTGGAAGTGACTTTTAAGCATTGATTTAAAATGTGCAGCACTGGAGAATATGGGCATTGTATCTTTATGATTACAGCTTTAGGTGGGTTGGATCCCCTTTTCAATCAGTCAAAATGTTCTGTTATGATTGCTGTGTTTAAGCTCAGAAAGAAGGAAGGTCTCTACATTTACGCAGAAAGTTTGGCCCTAAGCAGATTTGGAGCTAATTGCAGAAACCATGACAGAAAAATTAGCATCTCAGCTACATTTCTGATGGAAGATTTCCTGTGGAGTATCAGAAAGTCCTCAAGATGCTTTCTCACCACACTGAGACAGCCAGACCTCACGCTCCTAGGTCAAAATGATATCAACTCTTCACTGCTCATCTCCAAAGTGATATAACTCTTTTATGGATGTGGCAAATTTTCCTTCTACATTTTGAGCCCAAGAACTTCATTGCCTAGAATTATAGCTTATGATGCCTTTGGAAAGGGGACATACCTGGGTAGGAAATCTTCTCCTAGAAGTTATTTATGTTTAATTAATATCAAGCATAGTTAATGTTAAGCCCTGTAAACAAATGCTTTCTTTCCTTTTTAGACATGGATGACTGTTCTCCTTGTTCAGAAGACCATTATCCAAACAAGAATCAAGATGTCTGCATTCCCAAAGACATCAGCTATCTGACTTATGAAGAACCCTAGGGGATCGGATTTGCTTCTGTTGCTCTTACCCTTTCTTCCATCACAGCTTTGGTGCTTTGGATCTTCAGGAAACAAAAGACACTCCCATAGTTAAAGCTAACAACCAAAACCTGGCCTTTGCTCTCCTCATTTCCCTTCTCCTCTCTTTCCTTTGCTTTTTCTTATTTCTTGGCAAACCTAAGAAGGTGATGTGTCTTCTTCGACAAGCAGCCTTTGGCATGACCTTTTTAGTGGCCACTCCTTGCATATTGGCCAAAACCACCCTTGTAGTTCTAGGTTTCATAGCGACCAAACCAGGCTCCAGAATGAGGGAATGGATAACAAGATGGCTATCTAACTTCATTGTTCTTTCTTACTCTGTTATACAAGCTATAATTTGCAGTGTTTGGCTGGCCACGTCTCCCCCATTTCCAGACTTTGATATGCATTCAGTGGCTGAAGAAATTGTACTGGAGTGTGATGAAGGTTCCTCTATCATGTTTTACTGTGTTTTGGGTTTCCTAGTTTTCCTGACCACTGATGGTTTCATTGTGGCCTTTTTAGCTATGAAGCTACCTGACAGATTTTTTTTATTATTATTATTGTTTCATAAAAAAAAAAAATCTTAATTATTCAACATACAGTAAAAAAAATTTTTTTTCAATTTATTTCCTATACTTATATATACCTACTAATCATCATTCCTATTAAACTCCTATCTTCTTACCCTCCTTCCCTTATCCCATCTATATTATTTGTGAGCAGATATCATTTATATATCAATTACCAGCTTTCACCACATCACAATTTTATAAATATATACCACTACCTATTACACATTTTTCTATAAGTTTGTTCTTTTCCTTTTTCTTTCTGAGTCTTAATTCTAAAACCTTACTATCCCTTCCCCCATTGGTTTTCCCAAAGGAGTTTTACTAGATTCCATTCTTTTATAACTTGTTCACTTGGTCTATTGTTAATTCTTGAGGTAAGTCCATCCATTTCCCATAACTCATATAATTTCCTCAAACTATAAGCTAATCATCCCTCATTATTCTTTCTTCTCCATACTTTTTACTCTTAAATCTAGCGAGACTGTTTCTTTCTTTCTTTTAGTTCAGATCAGCTTGTTACAAACTTACAGTCTCTCCCCACTTTCAATATTCCATTCTGTCTAAGACCTGACAGCTTCACTGCTCCGGAGCTCCGGAGCAATCTCCAGTAATGTCTCACTTACTTTCAAGTTGTAGGGTCCTTACTGTACTGGACTCAAACGTACCGCTCACAAATTGTAGTCTGTTTAAATCTTGTTTTTTCCAAATATACTTTCTCACAAAATTAAAAAGTGGTGCTGAGGATTTCTCCTTGAAAGGAAGCCTTTGCGAGGTAATGGTGGCCCGATCTGACCACTTCAGCGCTCTCTGTGACCGATCAGCTGTTTGTTTCGGTCACCCGCGCTGGAATCCCGGTCTCTTTCCGAGCGCCTCCGATTCCCCTTTCCCAAGGGGTTTTTCCCCCGTCCTCCTTAATTTGGAAAACGGGTTTCCGACCTCGTAGGGCGATTGTCTCCCCGGAGCTACACGGGGTGACAACCTGGCTCCTCGTCGCAGCCACCAGAAGTCCTTCGAAACTACCTGACAGTTTTAATGAAGCCAAGTTTATCACTTTCAGCATGTTAGTGTTTTGCTGTGTCTCGCTGTCCTTTGTTCCTGCGTCTCTCAGAACCAAAGGGAAATATGTGGTGGTTGTGGAGATCTTCTCCATCTTGATTTCAAGTGCTGGTGTACTTGGCTGCATTTTTTGTCCAAAATGTTACATAACTTTGCTGAGACCTAAACTTAATCGAAGAGAGCATCTAAAAATAAAGAATTAATTAAGTAAATGAGAAAAATATATCATTAGATGCTCTGTCTACTTTCCAGCTCATTATCTTAATTTTACATGGACTTCATCAGATGGTGTTGAACTTCATAATAGAGTGCTGAGGGTGGGGTGGAACTGCCACAGCTTAGGAATCTTCTTAGCATTCTAAGCCACATCTGAATCCTCTTACATTTAAGGTTCATCTTGTCTCAATCCGTCACTGTTGTTTCACACCTATAATGGAGTACTATCTATGGCATATTTCCTGCACCCTCTGCCTATTTCCTTCAGCCTTTTCCTTTCATGCCATGAAAGAAGAAGCCCTAAATGTAGGATGGAAAATTTCACCTGTTCCATGGGATTTGTTGATAAGGACAAGTCCCTGAGAACTTTTGAAGGAGTCCTTTCCATGTTGAACAATCTTTGAATGCATGAGTGATCAGTCCTAAAGTGAATACTTATGAGAGTTTGTACTTCATTCTCTGAAAACTATCAGAATTGTAGTACAAACCACTAGTTAACTTTATTCTGAGCTTTTCTGTGCTCCATGAAAAACTGAAGAAAATATCATTAGAACTTTAGCACAAATCACTGGATGACATTATTCTAAGTTTTTCTCTGCTCCATGAGTAACTTTTTTCCCCCCAGGAAATTTCAAACCTGAACTAGAACTTGAAAAGGAAAAACAAACCCACACAAAAGAACAGTCTCTATGAGGCACATGATAGACTTCAAACCTCAAACCCACTTCTCCACCTTACTGGGTTAACTGTAATTCCATCCCTCAATCAGCTGAGATGTGCAATTTTATGTATCATCAGTTGGACAGTGCAAAAAAGGGAGATTATTTCCATGAACTGATGGAAAAGGACAGAACGAGTATCATCAGGTGGATCATTACAGTGACATATACTGAATACGCTCATGCAAAGGTAAGCCCTGTATTCTGTTCCCTCTATGCTCCGTGCAGGATTTCACAGTCCAGAATCAAATGCCTCTCATATGGCAACTTTTGCATGCATCCCCTTGGTACCTCTTTTTGGATAGAATGCCTGCTATCATTCTCACTGCCTTTTCCTTGTGTTGGCGGTTAAAAAAAATTCCAAGGATTTTGTGTTTTGTTTCCGATTTCCTAAGCAATTCTAAACAGGTCATTCTGTCTTTTTGCAAGAACCACATCAAAAGTCAACAAGATAATTCACTGAGAACATGTGCTTGTTTCAAGAAAAAGTAAGAATGATCTGTTCTCTGTTCTTTGTGATGAGCAACTTGTCTCTGTTTTGTCTGTCTTTGGAAGATCTATAAAAATCCTGATGTTTCAATATACCTTTATTCATCTGATCAGACTGCTGTTCCAGCCTAGCTGACAGCAGAGGCTGAGAAGATATTCCCTCTCAGCCCAGAGTCATTATGTCTGTGTCTATTTCTGTGCATCTGTGTATGTGCGGGTGTGTGTACCTCCTTCCCAATCTGATTCGGGGCCAATCTCAGCTCCGTTTTTATATACTGGGAAACAAGGGTGGACTGATATTCCAGTCACTCCCAACACTTGGTCTGAGGAAAAAACTGGTCAACAAAATAGGTCTGATAAATTTAGACATATTTCTGTCTTCCAGAATTCATGTTAGTGTTGTACCATCAGTAGGCCAAAAAAAAAAAAAAAAAGGGTACAGAAAGGTGAGCCATCTTTCAAGTTCATTTTCCTACCAGGATCACCATAGTGTTACATTTCAAATGAGATCAGTTGGAATGTATGGTGAATTTTAGTTCAAGCAATGATGGGAGTTGTGATAGCTTCTTAATGTCTGAGTAGATGAGGAAACAAAAGGGGAAATTCAGCAGGAAGGAAGCTGCAGGATGTTGGTCACTGTTGCTTTGTCCAGGAGTTTCAGTGGCTACTGCTTTCTAGACTTGGGCTATTGAGAGGATTATCTGCTCAAGTTCTCTGAGTAATCCTCAGTGAATTTATGACCTGGCCATGCCTTGAGGCCCCCTCTGACCTACTTTTGCATAGGTACAGTCAGTCCTCTTTCCTAGCACAGCTTTTCAGCAATAAATGTACGGTTTATATTTTCTGCAAATTAAAATAATGTTCATTGCCAATCACACCATAGAGTGGGGATGTACAGCGTGGTAACAACTGGGCAGGGGAAAGCACAATGGAATGACTCACATTTATGTGGAAGAGAAAGAAGTCCCTGCAACAGTTCTGTATAGTTTCTTTTTCTATACAAATGTTTTGCTCAATCAAGTGCAAAGACAAATAATAATGGAGGAGAGGATGAGAACTTTTTCTCTAGATAACTGGCACTTCGACCTAATCTAGATCAGGTATACTGGAACTGAAATAAGCACCCTGTCCACACTCTAGAACAGTTCCCCAGGGTGAGCGTGTTTTTTAAAAATAAGCAAACTTCACCTCTTGAAGTAAGTTGTTGAAACAAAGCATGACCAACACATCATGTCCTTTGGTCCAGGTCTCATTTCAGTGTTGGATTACCTGAGTGGTCAATGGTCGCTTGGGCCTCCTCCATTGCTCAGTGAATCCGTTACTACTTTTAGATTGAACTGTAGAAGAACTATCTAAAGCTATACATCTCTTTAAATGCTGGATTAAGTATCTTGGCTAACTCAGTTGAGGTTCTGAAAAACGCCAAGATCAGTTCTCCCCAACGACATGGAAGTCGCAACTTATCACAGGGGGTGTATCGGATCAGGTCATAATGTTGGTGGCTTATGATGACTTACAACACAAGTGGCATTGTGGTGTAGGAGCCCTAGTAGTGCAGTGAGTAAATACTGGTGCTGCAGCTCCAGCTTGACTCAGCAGCCTTCCATCCTTCCATCGGTTGGATAAAATGAGTACTCAGCTTGTTGGGGGCAATTAGCTAAAACACATTGTAAGCTGCATAGGGAGTGCTTTGCATCAATAAGTGGTATAGAAATGTAACTGTTATCCAGCTATGGAAACCCACTGGGAAACCCTCAGCCAATAGCACTCTCTCAGCCACGGAGAAGGCAATGTGAAATCTACTCTGAACAAATCTTGCCAAGTAAACTCTTCTCTTCAGAATCAGGACTGAGCGTCTAGAGTCCAAAAACACAGCCTTTGATTGTTGCACCTTTGGAAGGCTTGGAGGCTTAGTAATACAGAAAGAGCAGGTTTGTATTAGCTGTCCTGCATTGGCAATATAACTCAAATGGGAAAGAGGACTGGGACTTCTGGAAAGTATGAATGTTGAACTCCAAGTAACAGTGGCGGTAGTAATTTGTCTGGAGAGAAATTCCACCCAGGAAAGAGTTTGTCATATTTCACCCAAAAAGAGAATGTTGAGAGGTGACATGATTGTCATTGTTAAGGGCCGTCAAGTTAATTCTGACTCTTGATGGCCTTTTCCTAGGCTTTTCTTAGCAAGATTTGTTCAGAGGAGGTTTTCCATGGCCATCCTCATAGGCTGAGGGTGTGATTTGCCCAAGGTAATCATTTTCAAGACTCCAAAGAGGACAACCTGAATCAAGAGCTTCAAATGGAAGAACTTCCTAACAGTCCAAGTTACTTAACAATGAAATAATCTGTTTCCAGAGTTGACTTCATCACAGAAAGTAACAATACCAGGTGATCCTGTTGGAGACTGGACTTTGGAATTTTCATCTCAACCATTTGGACCCAGATCTGAGCTTGGGAAAGCTACTGCTTCCAAAATACCCAAGAGAGCATGCCCAATGGATATGCTCAGTGGAAATTGTAAAAGTTTTAGTCAAAAAAGAACTTTTTCCAAGTTTTAGTCCAGACTAGGTTCTTACAATATGGGGGAGAGAGACTGAGTGAGTGAGGGAGAGAGAGAATATTGAAGGCCTCTTTTGTTGGAAGACTTCTTTTCCTCCTTGTATAATTTTTGGCTCTTTCACTGACAAATTCAGAGTGTGATTAACATGTTTTTCTTTGCAATTCCACAGGGAATCCTACAAAACTCAGCTACTTCCTATCCTCTTATTATCAAATCAGTCAGCAATTATTTCAAATGATTCCCTTTACGGCACTCCAATGGTTCTGTGAAAAATATCAGCCAGGAATATCAATATAACCTGTGAGTCATTCAGTCCTGGGAAGTTCGTTCTGACTAAAAGACTGATCACTGTGTCTTTCTGCTGCAAATTGCTGGCTTTGAATCAGCTAAGAAGATGCTTGCAGATATCAAGTTTTGCTTGTTAGGAGCACTCAAATGACAATGGGGAAAGAGAAGAAATGGTGCCCAAGATGAGTTTGTTCAGTGTGATCTTATCTGTGATGCTCTTGGCGGTCATGTTGAAACTGCTGCTGCCCAAGATATCAGACAGGAGACCATATTCTCAGTGCTCCATCCAGGACCCTCCTCCTATTCTTCATCAATATCATTACTCTGGACACCTTGTCATTGCTGCCATTCTGTCTCAGATCATATCATTTTCAAAGAACGTAAACTTTGAAAAGCATCCATCTCTGGAATTTGATGACTATATGTAAGTGGTTCCATTTTCTCACCATCTCCTAATACTTATGTTTCCAGATTTGACCTATGATGATCACCACTGTTGCTGCTGATGCTGATACCACTATTATTATTTTTACTAACATTTTTTAAAATCATCCATAGTACTTATGTTGTTACAGTGGGGGAAATGTTATGCCAATTTCCCTTTATGTAGGGGAAACTTCATAATATTAAAAGAAAAATTCCATTCCTAATTTAAACCTAATGTACCACATATTTTCCCATTCTGTTTAGGAGCCAGATATGTTTCATGCAGGCGGGGAAGCAGATACAGCCCACTTCTCTTTAGACATAGGGTATTGAAATACATCCTATGGCTTGCCTTAACAGAGGGTTTACAGCTGAACTGAGTTTCCATATTTCTCTAATTAATCAGTCTCATTCTATTTCATGGTTAGATGTAAAAAGTAATGGGATGTGCATCAACTAGTGTTGAACTAGTTGGCATATTTTTTTCAATAAATCACACCCTGTATGCATCATGCATATGACACATTTTCTGTTGCAAAAATCAATACTTTAATATCAGAAAAAATGGAGTATCATTGACGCTATTTGTCAAAGATAAAAAACTAGTTTGTCCCAAAAATAACATAAGGTTCATATTACTACATATGAGCATGGCATAATATGAAACTCTGAAAGCACAATGGTACAAAACTACGTTTACTGCCTTTGGAAGCAAAGGAAGGGAAGATCCAATTTCACTCTCACCATGAAAGAATTTCAGAGTTTGAACATAGCTCTTAGAAAGGTACTGTCTTCAGTATACAACAACCATATTAACTCTAGAAGCTCAATGGCACAAAACTGTGTTTACTGCCACTGAAAGCAAATGAAGGGCAAATGTAATTTTAGAGTTTGGAGAGAGCTCTTAGAAAAGTAATGTCTCCAGTGCACAACAATCCATCTACACTACATATAAGAGAGCTTTAAATGGGAAAAAAGAAATGACAGGCATGATTCTATGGAAGGAAGCAGTACTCTATATATCTGATCCCTCCACATGCTGCATTGTATTGAGTCCAGGAGTAGACCATTATATTGTACTACAGCTCTGAAGAAAGTTAAGGATTACTAATTAGCAGCATCCAAAGCTAAGTCAACCTGCATCTAGCATTATTCAAGACTGTGCTAGAAGTTTGGCTCTTCTTCAGTCAAGCCAAATTTCTATGTTTGGGTGTCTTCCTGAACATA